>WNGS01006578.1:0-12814 GCA_020271785.1 Procambarus virginalis | reverse complement strand
CCTGGGGGATAGTACACCACCACCAGTGTGGTCCTGGGGGATAGTACACCACCACCAGTGTGGTCCTGGGGGATAGTACACCACCACCAGTGTGGTCCTGGGGGATAGTACACCACCACCAGTGTGGTCCTGGGGGATAGTACACCACCACCAGTGTGGTCCTGGGGGATAGTACACCACCACCAGTGTGGTCCTGGGGGATAGTACACCACCACCAGTGTGGTCCTGGGGGATAGTACACCACCACCAGTGTGGTCCTGGGGGATAGTACACCACCACCAGTGTGGTCCTGGGGGATAGTACACCACCACCAGTGTGGTCCTGGGGGATAGTACACCACCAGTGTGGTCCTGGGGGATAGTACACCACCACCAGTGTGGTCCTGGGGGATAGTACACCACCAGTGTGGTCCTGGGGGATAGTACACCACCACCAGTGTGGTCCTGGGGGATAGTACACCACCACCAGTGTGGTCCTGGGGGATAGTACACCACCAGTGTGGTCCTGGGGGATAGTACACCACCAGTGTGGTCCTGGGGGATAGTACACCACCAGTGTGGTCCTGGGGGATAGTACACCACCACCAGTGTGGTCCTGGGGGATAGTACACCACCACCAGTGTGGTCCTGGGGGATAGTACACCACCAGTGTGGTCCTGGGGGATAGTCCACCACCAGTGTGGTCCTGGGGGATAGTACACCACCACCAGTGTGGTCCTGGGGGATAGTACACCACCACCAGTGTGGTCCTGGGGGATAGTACACCACCAGTGTGGTCCTGGGGGATAGTACACCACCAGTGTGGTCCTGGGGGATAGTACACCACCAGTGTGGTCCTGGGGGATAGTACACCACCAGTGTGGTCCTGGGGGATAGTACACCACCAGTGTGGTCCTGGGGGATAGTACACCACCACCAGTGTGGTCCTGGGGGATAGTACACCACCACCAGTGTGGTCCTGGGGGATAGTACACCACCAGTGTGGTCCTGGGGGATAGTACACCACCACCAGTGTGGTCCTGGGGGATAGTACACCACCAGTGTGGTCCTGGGGGATAGTACACCACCACCAGTGTGGTCCTGGGGGATAGTACACCACCACCAGTGTGGTCCTGGGGGATAGTACACCACCACCAGTGTGGTCCTGGGGGATAGTACACCACCACCAGTGTGGTCCTGGGGGATAGTACACCACCAGTGTGGTCCTGGGGGATAGTACACCACCACCAGTGTGGTCCTGGGGGATAGTACACCACCACCAGTGTGGTCCTGGGGGATAGTACACCACCAGTGTGGTCCTGGGGGATAGTACACCACCAGTGTGGTCCTGGGGGATAGTACACCACCAGTGTGGTCCTGGGGGATAGTACACCACCAGTGTGGTCCTGGGGGATAGTACACCACCAGTGTGGTCCTGGGGGATAGTACACCACCAGTGTGGTCCTGGGGGATAGTCCACCACCAGTGTGGTCCTGGGGGATAGTACACCACCACCAGTGTGGTCCTGGGGGATAGTACACCACCACCAGTGTGGTCCTGGGGGATAGTACACCACCACCAGTGTGGTCCTGGGGGATAGTACACCACCAGTGTGGTCCTGGGGGATAGTACACCACCAGTGTGGTCCTGGGGGATAGTACACCACCACCAGTGTGGTCCTGGGGGATAGTACACCACCACCAGTGTGGTCCTGGGGGATAGTACACCACCAGTGTGGTCCTGGGGGATAGTACACCACCACCAGTGTGGTCCTGGGGGATAGTACACCACCACCAGTGTGGTCCTGGGGGATAGTACACCACCACCAGTGTGGTCCTGGGGGATAGTCCACCACCAGTGTGGTCCTGGGGGATAGTACACCACCACCAGTGTGGTCCTGGGGGATAGTACACCACCAGTGTGGTCCTGGGGGATAGTACACCACCACCAGTGTGGTCCTGGGGGATAGTACACCACCAGTGTGGTCCTGGGGGATAGTACACCACCACCAGTGTGGTCCTGGGGGATAGTACACCACCACCAGTGTGGTCCTGGGGGATAGTACACCACCACCAGTGTGGTCCTGGGGGATAGTACACCACCACCAGTGTGGTCCTGGGGGATAGTACACCACCACCAGTGTGGTCCTGGGGGATAGTACACCACCACCAGTGTGGTCCTGGGGGATAGTACACCACCACCAGTGTGGTCCTGGGGGATAGTACACCACCACCAGTGTGGTCCTGGGGGATAGTACACCACCACCAGTGTGGTCCTGGGGGATAGTACACCACCACCAGTGTGGTCCTGGGGGATAGTACACCACCAGTGTGGTCCTGGGGGATAGTACACCACCACCAGTGTGGTCCTGGGGGATAGTACACCACCAGTGTGGTCCTGGGGGATAGTACACCACCAGTGTGGTCCTGGGGGATAGTACACCACCACCAGTGTGGTCCTGGGGGATAGTACACCACCAGTGTGGTCCTGGGGGATAGTACACCACCAGTGTGGTCCTGGGGGATAGTACACCACCAGTGTGGTCCTGGGGGATAGTACACCACCAGTGTGGTCCTGGGGGATAGTACACCACCACCAGTGTGGTCCTGGGGGATAGTACACCACCAGTGTGGTCCTGGGGGATAGTACACCACCAGTGTGGTCCTGGGGGATAGTACACCACCAGTGTGGTCCTGGGGGATAGTACACCACCAGTGTGGTCCTGGGGGATAGTACACCACCACCAGTGTGGTCCTGGGGGATAGTACACCACCAGTGTGGTCCTGGGGGATAGTACACCACCACCAGTGTGGTCCTGGGGGATAGTACACCACCACCAGTGTGGTCCTGGGGGATAGTACACCACCACCAGTGTGGTCCTGGGGGATAGTACACCACCACCAGTGTGGTCCTGGGGGATAGTACACACCACCAGTGTGGTCCTGGGGGATAGTACACCACCACCAGTGTGGTCCTGGGGGATAGTACACCACCACCAGTGTGGTCCTGGGGGATAGTACACCACCACCAGTGTGGTCCTGGGGGATAGTACACCACCACCAGTGTGGTCCTGGGGGATAGTACACCACCAGTGTGGTCCTGGGGGATAGTACACCACCACCAGTGTGGTCCTGGGGGATAGTACACCACCAGTGTGGTCCTGGGGGATAGTACACCACCACCAGTGTGGTCCTGGGGGATAGTACACCACCAGTGTGGTCCTGGGGGATAGTACACCACCAGTGTGGTCCTGGGGGATAGTACACCACCAGTGTGGTCCTGGGGGATAGTACACCACCAGTGTGGTCCTGGGGGATAGTACACCACCAGTGTGGTCCTGGGGGATAGTACACCACCAGTGTGGTCCTGGGGGATAGTACACCACCAGTGTGGTCCTGGGGGATAGTACACCACCACCAGTGTGGTCCTGGGGGATAGTACACCACCAGTGTGGTCCTGGGGGATAGTACACCACCACCAGTGTGGTCCTGGGGGATAGTACACCACCACCAGTGTGGTCCTGGGGGATAGTACACCACCACCAGTGTGGTCCTGGGGGATAGTACACCACCACCAGTGTGGTCCTGGGGGATAGTACACCACCACCAGTGTGGTCCTGGGGGATAGTACACCACCACCAGTGTGGTCCTGGGGGATAGTACACCACCAGTGTGGTCCTGGGGGATAGTACACCACCACCAGTGTGGTCCTGGGGGATAGTACACCACCACCAGTGTGGTCCTGGGGGATAGTACACACCACCAGTGTGGTCCTGGGGGATAGTACACCACCACCAGTGTGGTCCTGGGGGAGTACACACCACCAGTGTGGTCCTGGGGGATAGTACACCACCACCAGTGTGGTCCTGGGGGATAGTACACCACCACCAGTGTGGTCCTGGGGGATAGTACACCACCACCAGTGTGGTCCTGGGGGATAGTACACCACCAGTGTGGTCCTGGGGGATAGTACACCACCACCAGTGTGGTCCTGGGGGATAGTACACCACCACCAGTGTGGTCCTGGGGGATAGTACACCACCACCAGTGTGGTCCTGGGGGATAGTACACCACCACCAGTGTGGTCCTGGGGATAGTACACCACCACCAGTGTGGTCCTGGGGGATAGTACACCACCACCAGTGTGGTCCTGGGGATAGTACACCACCACCAGTGTGGTCCTGGGGGATAGTACACCACCACCAGTGTGGTCCTGGGGGATAGTACACCACCACCAGTGTGGTCCTGGGGGATAGTACACCACCACCAGTGTGGTCCTGGGGGATAGTACCACCACCAGTGTGGTCCTGGGGGATAGTACACCACCACCAGTGTGGTCCTGGGGGATAGTACACCACCAGTGTGGTCCTGGGGGATAGTACACCACCACCAGTGTGGTCCTGGGGGATAGTACACCACCAGTGTGGTCCTGGGGGATAGTACACCACCACCAGTGTGGTCCTGGGGGATAGTACCACCACCAGTGTGGTCCTGGGGGATAGTACACCACCACCAGTGTGGTCCTGGGGGATAGTACACCACCAGTGTGGTCCTGGGGGATAGTACACCACCAGTGTGGTCCTGGGGGATAGTACACCACCAGTGTGGTCCTGGGGGATAGTACACCACCAGTGTGGTCCTGGGGGATAGTACACCACCACCAGTGTGGTCCTGGGGGATAGTACACCACCAGTGTGGTCCTGGGGGATAGTACCACCACCAGTGTGGTCCTGGGGGATAGTACACCACCACCAGTGTGGTCCTGGGGGATAGTACACCACCACCAGTGTGGTCCTGGGGGATAGTACACCACCAGTGTGGTCCTGGGGGATAGTACACCACCACCAGTGTGGTCCTGGGGGATAGTACACCACCACCAGTGTGGTCCTGGGGGATAGTACACCACCACCAGTGTGGTCCTGGGGGATAGTACACCACCACCAGTGTGGTCCTGGGGGATAGTACACCACCAGTGTGGTCCTGGGGGATAGTACACCACCAGTGTGGTCCTGGGGGATAGTACACCACCACCAGTGTGGTCCTGGGGGATAGTACACCACCACCAGTGTGGTCCTGGGGGATAGTACACCACCACCAGTGTGGTCCTGGGGGATAGTACACCACCAGTGTGGTCCTGGGGGATAGTACCACCACCAGTGTGGTCCTGGGGGATAGTACACCACCAGTGTGGTCCTGGGGGGATAGTACACCACCACCAGTGTGGTCCTGGGGGATAGTACACCACCAGTGTGGTCCTGGGGATAGTACACCACCAGTGTGGTCCTGGGGGATAGTACACCACCAGTGTGGTCCTGGGGGATAGTACACCACCACCAGTGTGGTCCTGGGGGATAGTACAACCACCAGTGTGGTCCTGGGGGATAGTACACCACCACCAGTGTGGTCCTGGGGGATAGTACACACCACCAGTGTGGTCCTGGGGGATAGTACACCACCAGTGTGGTCCTGGGGGATAGTACACACCACCAGTGTGGTCCTGGGGGATAGTACACCACCACCAGTGTGGTCTGGGGGATAGTACACCACCACCAGTGTGGTCCTGGGGGATAGTACACCACCACCACAGTGTGTCCTGGGGGATAGTACACCACCAGTGTGGTCCTGGGGGATAGTACACNATAGATTATGCTGGACCTATGGCTAACAAATATACCTGGTGGTGGTGGATTATACACAAAATGTCTGGATGTTCATGCATGTAATTCCACCGATCATCTGTAACTGTGAACTGCTATGGAAAAGATTTTGTAATTTTGGATTACCAGACATGGTGGTGTCAGACAGTGGTCCTTATTTTGTTTCTGAGGAAATGGAGGATGTTTTTTTTAGAAAAAATGGTATTAAACATGTAACACCTGCCCCCTATAATCCTTTTCAAATGGTATGGCTGAGAGAGCAGTGAGATCTTTGAAAGAAGGGTTAAAGCGGTTTATGGAAGGTACTATTATTACAAGGCTTTGTAGATTTTATATAATCAAAGAAAAACTGTTCATTCTACCACTGGTAAATCTCCTTCTAAATTACTGTTTAATAGGCACTTTAAAATGCACATGGAAGCAGTCAAGACAGATCCAGATAAAGGGAAAATTATGGAAGTCTTGGGCCGCAGGAATTTCACGGTGCAAGTGCAGAGTTTTGGAAAACATTAATTGGAAAAGACATGCAGATCAACTCATACCAAGTTTGACAGGGAATTTTGAAGTTGCCCCATCCAAACTGGGGGGTGAGGCAGAGCAAGGGCCAATATAGGGGAATGTGAATTCAGCTAACCCTATGGACTCTGCGTTTAGTAATTCAGAAGAGGGTTCCCCCAGAAGTTACAGGTCTGGACCCCCAGTTGAGAAAATCAGTCATACGACCGCCTGATAGACTTAACTTGTAGGGGTAGAGTTTAATTAAAAGGTTAAAGAATGGTAAGATTGCGTATTTTGTAGGATTAAGTACTACAGAGGTTAGGAGAAGCATGTTTTGAGCAGACGCTCTTTTGTATATAAGCAATGTAAACAGTAAGTTATGTAACATATACTGGGGATTGTTGTTGTTGTTGTTTATAATAAAGCCATGAGTGGACGAAGATTGTTTCTCTTCCGGCCTAACCATAACAGGAGTGTTGCAGCATCCTCCTCCTCCCTCCCTGTAGATGTAAGCAGGAAACAGCACCTGTGGTACAATGATATAAAAATCAGGATAACAAGATCGTAGTTTAGCTTATGACGAGCCTGGGCAACCAATCACAGACCATGAAGTAAGGGGGGTATTAAAAAGGGTAAAAGTACAGCACCTGGTGAAGATGGCATCACCTACGACATACTCAATGTACTGTGTGAGGTGTCTGGGAATCCACTACTCCACCTGTTTAACAAATCATTCTTAAGTAGAGCCCGAAACACTCCACTTAGAAACACCCAATAATTGTTCCCATATCGAAACCCAATGACCCTGGCAATTACAGACGTATCAGTCTCGTGTCAAGCACATGCAAGATACTTTAAAGGATCATCTTAAACCGACTGTTGCACAAAATAGGCAGGTTAGGAGAAGGGGTCAACGGATTTGTTAAAAGACGGAGCACAGCAAATTGTATAGTTAATTACATAACGAATAATAAAGGTACTCTCTATTTGTTGACATCAAAGGAGCCTTCGACAAAGCACAAGGAATTGCGATCCTGGACGAGCTTGCATGCAGGGGTGTCAAGGGGAGACTCATGAAATGGACTGAAGATTTCCTCACAGGGAGGAAAGTCAATGTCTGCTTCAACGGAGCAGTCTCAAGAACAATGGATATGGAACTCTGGACCTCCTAAAGGAGGGGTCTTAAGCCCCACAATGTACTTACGAACGCCATTGCAAACATTGATTTTCCAGAAGGAACGCAACAAGTGGGATATGCAGATGATGTCCTAATACAAGCTCCCACCTTGGGAAAAATTAAACAGTCCACTGAACTCCTCGGAAGGAAATGTGTTGAACTCGGTTTCTCTCTCTCCACAAACACGACAAAAGCATACTCTCATCACAAGCGGAGAGAAAAAAAAGAGCTACAAATTAATGGTGTAATACTTGAAAGGGTTGACCTCTATGAGTACCTTAGCGACACTGTCGGCTCTAACAAGGGGAAGAAAGAGGAGCTCAACCGTCTCATAGGCTCATGCAAAAGTCGACTCAAGACATTGAAAGCTATGATCTGGAATTGGCATAGAGAGACTATTTCTATGCTTAAAATGATGTACAATGTGCTGTCACAGATTGTGCATCAGCACTTTTGTGCACTTCTTTTCAAAGCGATATAAAAAAGCTTGATTGCATACAAAATAAAGCTATGATAATCATTCATGGAGTCCCAAGGACTGCCGAAACATCGTATCTACGAGAGTTCGCGCTCCCAGAGTTAAAAGCAAAATTAAAGTACTGAAGGTTAAGCTTGCAGTTAAGATAGCCAGAGATCCTCATTACAATGATATTGCCATGAAAAGACTAAGTTCTGTGTTACTTACAGGATGAAACAGGAGAAGCAAAAATTGGCATCACAGATCAGTCTGCTACCTCGCAGAACTTCACCTGCTTGAGCAAGCCCATGAGCTCCTGCCTGTAGAAAGGTTTCCCTCCTAGGAGGATGACCCATGCAGGATTATCATTAATGAAATGACAACAAAAACGTCCAACATGATACCTCAAGAAATGAGGCACAAGTATCTTGAAGAACTTTATAAAGAAGCTGGAAATGAATTAAATCAAATCTACACTGACGGGTCATCTAATTCTGCTAACTGCAGGACTGGTGAAGCATACACTGTAATTATGAATAATGCCTTTCAAAACGGAAATTAAGAAAAAGCACGTATTGCGAACTATGCCTCTCAACGCAAGCAGAACTAACTGTCATTGCTATGGAGTTAGGATTCCTTGAAAGAAACACTAACAGTGAAGTGATCTTCACTGAGTAAAAAGCAACACTACAAAACCTTAGTAAATGTCAAGCATAAAACCTTGTGAAAGTCACTGAAATCAAGAGAGTTGTGAGATTACTAACCAATCAAAGAAGAGTCGTCAGATTCCCGTGGATCCCCTCCCATGTTGGAATGTGTGGAAATGAACGAGCAGATGTGTTGCTGACGGAGATCATATTGAATACTTCATACCTAAGACTCTTATTCAAACTAGAGGTATTATCAGGCAACATCACCGTGACAAGGTAACTGAGGAAAGGAGCATAGAAGAACAAATCAGTGAATCTATACAGTGGTAAAATATGGTTGCAGCTGGCAGTCCCAGTCACTATGGACGAAGAGGAGGTGGCTGTGGGAGAGTTCAGCAATAGCAAGAATCCGTCTTGGATACAAATATCCATGGAGATTCAGAATAGAAACAAGAGATGAGCAGCGGAGTTGCAGAATCTGTGGTGAGAGTGACGGATATCGCCTTGACCAGTACCTGAGAGAATGTGATTATCAAAGAGTCTTTAGAACTTTGTTTTGCATAGTAAACCAAACATTGAGTTAGGAAAATACAATTTGTCAAATATAGATACTGTTCTTAAAAGATTCCCCCATTTTGCACCAGCATGACAACGGACGAAATCCGTTATCTTGGAGTTATTTTAGGAGTTGACAACTCTTTATCTTCTTGTTAGATAAGCTGATCACTGACACAGTTAAGGTGTGTGGCAACACACGCCGTGAACCCTTCATCATGGGGATTTTGTTCATTGATTATGCACCCCATATCTAACCCGAAGCCGGTAGTGGGCCCCTTACCCAGCAATTGGGTGGCAGTTAACCCCCATACCCACCTCCCTTTAAGGGGTTGCCCCTTAATAGGAGCAACCCCTTAAAAGGAGAAACCCCTTTAAAGATGTAACAACTTAAAGGAAGAAACCCCTTAAAAGGGGTAACCCCTTGAACGGCCTTGGTAAATAGTAAGGGGTAGAGCGACCCCTTTAAGGTCCCGGTAGAATAGTCGGGTTCATTCTCGACCCACAATCGAGAATTTCGAGTTTGAATCCCGTATGGGACAGAAAAGGTTGGGCGCATTTAATATCACCTAATGTCTCTGTTCACCTATTAATACGTACTCAGGAGTTAGTCAGCTTGTTGTGGGGGTTGCATCCTCGAGAGGGGGGGGGGGTAGGTCAGTAGTTCAACCCTGGTTGGTAACTTCCATATAACCCTAACTTGCATTGTATGCATATACTGGCTATCTGTCCCCTATTACAATGAATTGTACCCATCACGTGGGCAATAATGGACCCCATACCCATCACGTGAGCGATAGTGGACCCCATACCCATCACGTGGGCAATAATGGACCCCATACCCATCACGTGAGCGATAGTGGACCCCATACCCATCACGTGAGCGATAGTGGACCCCATACCCATCACGTGAGCGATAGTGGACCCATACCCATCACGTGAGCGATAGTGGACCCCATACCCATCACGTGAGCGATAGTGGACCCCATACCCATCACGTGAGCGATAGTGGACCCCATACCCATCACGTGAGCGATAGTGGACCCCATACCCATCACGTGAGCGATAGTGGACCCCATACCCATCCTGTGGGCGGTAGTGGATCCCAAACCCATCCTGTGGTCGATACTCGAATAGGTTAAAGAGGAACATATTGGGCTTTGGAACTGAGCCCAAAAATTAATTGTGCTAAGCAAGTAACAATCTTGATAAGGTAGTTACTTAGTTTAATGTATATATAACTATTCTTTAATAGCATAATTAGTTTAAGAACAGGACCTCAACAGACTCTATGTCGAACAATTAACATCTGTGATGACCCAGTTACATATATAATAAACATACATACCACACCCATCCAATAAAGGCGCTGGAAAGTTCACAAACATATATGCATTACCCACAACAGAGTAAGCAGTCTTTGGATGTATGGTTAAGATTTCTGGCAGCACTTAAATACAATACTTACACATTTCTCTACATTTTAATATAACTATCTCTGAATTCTGAAATTTGTTCACATTCAATTCCATGGTGACGCAGGTGACTATTAAGGTAATGACTTCAAGTATGTAAATAGTTCTCTTGGCAGTTGAAATATAGTCAGATCTACATCAGCAGGTGATGCAGACTCCTGGAGGTACATCAGCAGGTGATGCAGACTCCTGGAGGTACATCAGCAGGTGGTGCAGACTCCTAGAGATACATCAGCAGGTGGTGCAGACTCCTGGAGGTACATCAGCAGGTGGTGCCGACTCCTGGAGGTACATCAGCAGGTGGTGCAGACTCCTAGAGATACATCAGCAGGTGGTGCAGACTCCTAGAGATACATCAGCAGGTGGTGCAGACTCCTGGAGGTACATCAGCAGGTGGTGCAGACTCCTGCAGGTACATCAGCAGGTGGTGCAGACTCCTGGAGGTACATCAGTAGGTGGTGCAGACTCCTGGTGGTACATCAGCAGGTGGTGCAGACTCCTGCAGGTACATCAGCAGGTGGTGCAGACTCCTGGAGGAACATCAGCAGGTGGTGCAGACTCCTGGAGGAACATCAGCAGGTGGTGCAGACTCCTGGTGGTACATCAGCAGGTGGTGCAGACTCCTGTGGTACATCAGCAGGTGGTGCAGACTCCTGGAGGAACATCAGCAGGTGGTGCAGACTCCTGGAGGAACATCAGCAGGTGGTGCAGACTCTTGCAGGTACATCAGCAGGTGGTGCAGACTCCTGGAGGTACATCAGCAGGTGGTGCAGACTCCTGGAGGTACATCAGTAGGTGGTGCAGACTCCTGGAGGTACATCAGCAGGTGGTGCAGACTCCTGCAGGTACATCAGCAGGTGGTGCAGACTCCTGGAGGTACATCAGCAGGTGGTGCAGACTCCTGGTGGTACATCAGCAGGTGGTGCAGACTCCTGGAGGTACATCAGCAGGTGGTGCAGACTCCTGCAGGTACATCAGCAGGTGGTGCAGACTCCTGCAGGTACATCAGCAGGTGGTGCAGACTCCTGGAGGAACATCAGCAGGTGGTGCAGACTCCTGGAGGTACATCAGCAGGTGGTGCAGACTCCTGCAGGTACATCAGCAGGTGGTGCAGACTCCTGGAGGAACATCAGCAGGTGGTGCAGACTCCTGGAGGTACATCAGCAGGTGGTGCAGACTCCTGCAGGTACATCAGCAGGTGGTGCAGACTCCTGGAGGAACATCAGCAGGTGGTGCAGACTCCTGGAGGTACATCAGCAGGTGGTGCAGACTCCTGGAGGTACATCAGCAGGTGGTGCAGACTCCTGGAGGCACTTGTAGTCGAGCCTGAGCCTGACAGTGGTAACATCCAGTTATCATGATAATTAGACGTGCGGTTCTTCCTGGCCACCTTATCCAAGAGCAGCGTTGATGACGTTGATTCAGCGATGAATAAATATAACACTTGTATATTGAATATAATTATCTAATATCACAGGATGATGATAGATGAAATAACTAAAGTGGTTGTCTCAGGTCTGCTATAGTTTGTTGCAGTTCCAGTATACAGCTGCCCGCGTCAGGTTGTGTGGCTTTGTCGTCCGGAATGCAACATAATGTGCATCAAGAACTGCATTGTGGAGTCCTATGGCAACGATACGCTGTGGGACGTCAACACTTTGAGGTGAATCACCTGGCAACCACAGGTAGTGGTGACGTCACAAGTACACGCACACACACACAAACGCACGCACGCACACTCTTACACCACCTGGGGAAAACACCTCAACGGGACCTAAAATAAGCCATTTCTTTCGTTAATCTTAATTAATCTTCATAAATACCTTAAGTTATGGGAGTAAGTGATGCCATGACTATGGTTAACTATAGTAAAAATAATCAGGTTCCGTAAACACAACCAAGGTGGCACCGGGAGCGCTAGCGACGTCTGGCACTCCTCGCCTTGCCACATAATACGAGTTCTGCCACAGTTGCTGCATCAGTCCTCCGTCGACCGCCCGGAGTTATGTCGGATCCTCGGACTGGTGAGTGTTCAACCTTGCTCTTGTTTCCATTTTCGTTTCTTGTATTTATTCTACACCAAGAAAGAAACGCTAATGTTTTCAGTTTGCTGTCGTAGAAATATATGAGTCCCTACAGCTCATAGTTATTCTAATTGTAAGAAATGAGTCCACTCACAGGATGGGTATTGAGTCCAAGATAGATGAACCGAGCTAAAACTTCTAAGTCTAAAGTATGTTTCACTTTATATTTTCTTTCCAGGGGGACGACAAGCGTGCTGGGTGGGAGAGAGGCGGTATTGACCGTCCTGCCCCGGAGAATGGCTCGTCTCCTGGGCTCTCCGGGGGCAGGACACATTCCTACCTCA
>WNGS01006576.1:38757-51689 GCA_020271785.1 Procambarus virginalis | reverse complement strand
CGGTTTGAGGGTTAATTCAATTCCCTTCATTCTTATGGGAAAAATCGCTTCAACTTCCTATTCGACTTACGATCCGTCTCTGGAACGGATTAGCATCGGAGTCGAGGCCCCATTGTATATGATTTTCAGTGACAAAACTGAAACCGCGCATGTCATATATTATATGATTTTATGTCTAGTGCTATAATTTAAATGTCCCACCTGGGATAGGGGCAGCTATAGTGCAGCAACGACCGATTGTTGCCAGATGCCACCTGGAAAAAAATCCAGGCCAACATCTTGGGTGCGAGAGCTTCAGTACTGAGCGAGCTACCAAGGCTGACGCACGCAGCACGAGCTCACAGCACCGCTGTTCGGCTTGTGACCACAGCATCGCCTACAAATGCCATAATATATATGTTCATGCTATTATTTAGTGATGATAGTATTACAGAAGACCCCTGACTGTGATAAAACTGACCAGGATTCTGATAATAGCAGGATTGTGGTGATATTTAGCACTGTGTCCATGGAGGGAGGAGTAATGCTGTGGGAGGGAGGGTGGTGGCGTTGTCTTCTGACTGTGTGTGGCCACCTTTTATTGACTGCACTCACCATACCAGCTTAGTGGTTCGCTATGGTGAACACAAATGTAGATACTTATATATACATGTATATAGAGTGTAATAACAGCAATAGGAGTAGGTTGGGAGCCGCCATTTTGGTGAGGGAGGTGCGTCGCCTGCACGACTTATCATGTTGTTTACTGGTGGCCACTATGGTCTTTGGGCACCATACCAGCTTATTTGTACAGGTATGGAGAATAAACAGGTAGACACTTATATAAATGTGTGTATATAGCATAATAACACCACAAACAGTATTGTTGGAGGAGAAATATTAGTGCGTCTGGCCTTGAGGGCGGCCGCCACCAGCTGACTGTGTGAGTAATTACCTAAGTGTAGTTACAGGATGAGAGCTACGCTCGTGGTGTCCCGTCTTCCCAGCACTCTTTGTCATGTAACACTTTGAAACTACTGACGGTCTTGGCCTCCACCACCTTCTCACCTAACTTGTTCCAACCGTCTACCACTCTGTTTACAAAAGTGAATTTTCTTATATTTCTTCGGCATCTGTGTTTAGCTAGTTTAAATCTATGACCTCTTGTTCTTAAAGTTCCAGGTCTCAGGAAATCTTCCCTATTGATTTTATCAATTCCTGTTACTATTTGTATGTAGTGATCATATCACCTCTTTTTCTTCTGTCTTCTAGTTTTGGCATATTTAATGCCTCTAACCTCTCCTCGTAGCTCTTGTCCTTCAGTTCTGGGAGCCACTTAATAGCCTGGTGGACCAAACTCTCACAAGTCGAGCCTGGCCTCGGGCCGGGCTTGGGGAGTAGAAGAACTCCCAGAACCCCACCAATATCAACCAGGTATCAACCAGTAGCATGTCTTTGCACCTTTTCCAGTTTGTTGATGTGCTTCTTAAGATATGGGCACACACAACCGCTGCATATTCTAGCTTTGGCCTAACAAAAGTCGTGAACAATTTCTTCAGTATATCGCCATCCATGTATTTAAAAGCAATTCTGAAGTTAGAAAGCGTGATACCTGCTTGGTGGGGTTCTGGGAGTTCTTCTACTCCCCAAGCCCGGCCCGAGGCCAGGCTCGACTTGTGAGAGTTTGGTTCACCAGGCTGTTGCTTGGAGCGGCCCGCAGGCCACATACCCACCACAGCCCGGCTGATCCGGAACTTCTCTTAGAAACAGTCCAGTTTTCTCTTGAAGATGTCCACGGTTGTTCCGGCAATATTTCTTATAGTCGCTGGGAGGACGTTGAACAACCGCGGACCTCTGATGTTTATACAGTGCTCTGATTGTGCCTATGGCACCTCTGCTCTTCACTGGTTCAATCTTGCATTTTCTTCCATATCGTTCACTCCAGTACGTTGTTATTTTACTGTGTAGATTTGGGACCTGGCCCTCCAGTATTTTCCATGAGTATATTATTTGGTATCTCTCTCGTCTCCTTTCTAGAGAGTACATTTGGAGAGCTTTGAGACGATCCCAATAATTTAGGTGTTTTATCTCGTCTATGCGTGCCGTATATGTTCTCTGTATTCCCTCTATTTCAGCAATCTCTCCTGCTCTGAAGGGGGAAGTGAGTACTGAGCAGTACTCGAGACGGGACAACACAAGTGACTTGAAGAGTACAACCATTGTGATGGGATCCCTGGATTTGAAAGTTCTCGTAATCCATCCGATCATTTTCTGGCTGACGCAATATTTGCTTGGTTATGCTCCCTAAACGTTAGATCGTCGGACATCATTATTCCCAAATCCTTGACATGCTGTTTTTCTACTATGGGAAGATTCGATTGTGTTTTGTACCCTGTATTATGTTTCAGATCCTCATTTTTGCCGTACCTGAGTACCTGAAATTTATCACTGTTAAACATCATGTTATTTTCTGCTGCCCAATCGAAAACTTTGTTGACATCTGCTTGTAGTTTTTCAATGTCTTCAGCAGAGGTAATTTTCATGCTGATTTTTGTGTCATCTGCAAGGACGACACGAAGCTGTGACGTGTATTTTTGTCTATATCTGATATGAGAATAAGGAACAGTAGCGGTGCAAGGACTGTACCTTGAGGTACAGAGCTTTTAACATCGCTTGGACTCGATTTTATTTGATTGACTGTTACTCTTTGTGTTCTGTTCGACAGGAAATTGAGTATCCAGCGTCCTACTTTTCCAGTTATTCCCATTGACCTCATTTTGTGAGCTATCACCCCATGGTCACATTTGTCGAACGCCTTTGCAAAGTCTGTGTATACAACATCTGCATTTTGCTTTTCTTCTAGGGCTTCTGTGATTTTGTCATAGTGGTTGAGTAACTGTGACAGACAGGATCTTCCCGCTCTAAATCCATGTTGTCCTGGGTTGTGCAATTCATTGTTTTCCATAAAACTAGAAATTTGATTCCTAATCACTCTTTCAAACACTTTTATTATGTGTGATGTTAGTGCAACTGGCCTATAATTTTTTGCCAAGGCTTTACTCCCCCCTTGTGCAACGGAGCTATATCTGCAGATTTAAGTGCTGCTGGTATCTCCCCTGTATCCAGGCTCTTTCTCCATATTACGCTGAGTGCTCTCACTACTGGTACTTTACATTTCTTTATGAATATTGAATTCCATGAGTCAGGCCCAGGAGCTGAGTGCATAGGCATATTGTCAATTTCTCTTTCAAAGTCTTCCGAGTTTGTGGTAATATCCGTTATATTATCTGCAGCTTGAATGTCATTCATAAAGAAGCTGTCTGGGTCATCAACTTTCATGTTGTTTATGGTGTGCTAAACATAGCCTCATACTGGCTTCTTAGAATTTCACTAATCTCTTTGTTGTCCTCTGTGTACGTACCTTCATTTGTAATTAACGGTCCAATGCTGGTCGAGGTTTTTTATTTTGATTTTGCATATGTGAAAAAATATTTTTCTTTATCTCTTGTATAACTTTCTGTTCCAATTCCATTTCCTCAGACTCATATGATGCTTCAACGTTTGTTCTATTTCTTCGATCTCCCTGCTTAGGCTTATTTTCCTTGCTTGTGATAGTTTTGTCTGCCGAAGCATTTCCGTTATTTTTTTCCTTCTCCTGTACAGTCGTCTGCGTTCTCTTTCTAGAGTGGTCCTCTTTCTGCCCCTCTTCACAGGCACGTGCTTCAAGCAGACCTTGTAAGCTTCAGTTGTCAGTTAAGCTATTCCCTGTGTGGGAGTTTTGTCGCTTAAGACCCTTTCCCATTGAATAGTTGTAAGGGTTACATTTATTTTTTCCCAGTCGATTCTCTTATTGTTGAAATTGAATTGATTGAATATTCCTTCTCGCTTGTTGGGTCTCTTAGGCCTACTACCGTTATTTATGCTAGTTCGCACTTCAATGAGCTTATGGTCTAAGTATGGAGTATCTGAGATTGTAATGTCTCTGATTAGTTCATCATTGTTTGTGAATAACAAGTCTAGTGTGTTCTCGTTCCTAGTTGGTTCTGTAATCTGTTGATTGAGCGAGAATTTGTCACAGAATCTCAAAAGTTCTCTGACCTGTGGTTGGTTATTTCCCGGTCATTCCCTGCTATGATATTTGTGTTTGCCATTCTCCATCTTAGACTCGGTAAATTGAAATCTCCAAGGAAGATAATATCTGGAGCTGGGTTTGCTAGGTTATCAAGTATGTTCTCTATTTTGTGCATCTGCTCTGTGAATTCCTCAACCATTGTATCTGGCGGTTTATATATTAGAATAATAATTATGTTTAGTTGCGGCATAGGCTCCTCGTACAATATTCTTTATGTGGTCCTCAGGTGATAGTTTTCTATCTAGAACTACCCCTAGATCTCTTTCTTTATCAGAATTCTTTAAAGATTTCTCACATAATATATAGGTTGTGTGGGATCTATGTTCTCCTATTCCACATTACGTCTTTGTGCCTTTACTCACCATACAAGCTTAAATGTACAGTTATGGTGAACAAAACATGTAAATACTTATGTATAACGTCTGTGTATAGTGAATAAATGCAAAAACAGTATTGTGGGAGGAGAATGAGGGCGAGTGAGGAGTTGTTGAGGGATTGAGTGGCAGCGAGTGGCTGGCTGGTGTGTGTGGCGGTCACTCCTCGTTGCATTTTGACTCACAATACCAACTTAGTGGTTCGTTATGGTGAGCAAAACATGCAGATACTTATATATAACCTGTGTATATAGTGTAATAACAGCAAAACTATTTGTTTATTGTTTTATGAACATAATAATTGAATCACTAATATGCACACCATAATTTTGAGTACAGTGATGGTTCACACATTTTATTATATAAATATATCACAATTCACTCTATTGAATAATATTACTGCAAAAATCTAAGAAAAAATCAGAGACATTGAAATAATTAGGTAATAATATATTTGTGGCAACTGCCGCCTGACAGCTCGAGCGGAGTAGACCTCGTCTGGCGAAGGCTCTGTCAACGCCTCTTTTTTTGCTAGACTTCCCTACTCTATTGCGGCTAAAATATGACATCTACGATTTTTTCGTTATTTTTTCTGTGATCAGGGAACAAAAATGAACACTTTTATAAGACGAAAGAATTTTATGGATTTTTTTTGTTGCGCCTGTGGGTGTTAAATCCATATGGACCCCTAGCGGTTTGAGGGTTAAGGGGTTATGCGCACCCTCGATTGAGCACATTAAGGCGCTACGTGCAGTTCAGAGGGTTAATACACTCAACATAACTGGTTAATATCACCATGATTAACCACGGTACTGCACGGAGTTTATTGAGACATTCCCCCGGTGCGCATGAAATAAAGTGTTCCCCAAAAATTCTTTTTTCTTCGTAAAATGATAAATTCCTTTCCCGGAACATGTCTATGTAAAAATAAATACCAAATTCCACTTACTTTGGCTGTAGGGACGTGGACAAGGTGCGCTTTGACGTCATCAGGGCCTGGTCGCCCGTGCGTGACTCGCCCAGACACGGTTGCGCGGGCCATTCAAGCACCGGGTGTTGCCACAAATATATTTTCAATTATTTGTTTTATGTATTTCCAATGTGGTTTTATTTGTTTTTTTTATCATATATGATGCATATTTGTGTCCTTTACAATATGTATACAGTAGAACACTCATAATGTTCCATGGAACTGTGATACATGTGTCAGTAATGTGTCCACAATAAATGTTTATTGTCGCAATATTACCTGTTAAAAATTCACTAAAATTACAATATGTACAGTTTCACACACTATTTACACCGTAACACACTGTATTACACACTTGGGGGAGTGGACTGGAGCTGGAGGAGGCAGGAGTCACACTGCAGCAAGCTCCTGGAAATATCGAATTACCTAAGTATCGGGAACAGGTTGAGGGCTACAGTGGTGTCCCAGGTTACATAAAGGTTCAGGGAAGGGTAAAAGCAAATAAAATACAATAAACAAGTAAAAGTGAGTGAAAATAGCTGAGTGGAAAAGTTTGTTTTGGTTCTGGTACAAAAACAAAGATGGCCGCCACCACCACTACTAGGAATGTAGACACATCAACAGATGATTGTTTCAAAGGATTCTCACCCCAAGATATAAGGAAAGGAGGTGCTCTTGGCAGATTAGAGTTAATTGAGGATATGCAAAAGAAGTATGAAGAAAAAGTGCTTAAATTGGAAGAGGTCAATGGAGCTCTTAGGAGTGAGCTTTGCACTCTAAAGGGAGTATGCTTCAGCAAGGTAAGATTATTACTGCATTAACAGACCAGGTAACAAATCAGGAGGAGCAAATCACGGAACTAGTGAAAGAAAATGAGGTGTGGAAAGTGAAGTGTGGTGACATTGAAGAAATAAACAAGAAAATAGACTCATATGGTGAACAACTCCAAGCGAGCCTAAGAGCTAATATAGAGTTAGGTAAGGATCTCCAAACTTCACTGACAACTCACATAGAGGAGGTGAATAAAGAACTAGAAAAGTATAAAGAAGAAATAAAAGCGACATATGCTCAAGTTGTAAAAGAGAAAGAGACTATCAAAGAAGTGTGTTCGGAAGTCAAAACCAGAAATGACCAACAAGAAGCAGAAATTAGGCAAGCAATTAGGAAAGAACTGGTTACCAACAGTAAACTAGTACAAAACACTGCAGATAGAACTAAGTCCATAATCATTTTTGGATGTTTAGAGAAGGAAATTTCATCTAGGGTGGACCGAGCAGCAGAAGAGATGAAAATCATAGAGAAAATAGTAGGTTTAGGAGAAGGCTCAAAGGAAAATGTCAGTGTTTTTAGAAGAATAGGAAAATATGATGAAGACAAGAACCGCCCCTTAAGGGTGACATTTAATGGAGTGAAAAACATGATGGAAGTGCTTAGAAATGCCAGGAAATTGCAGAGTGATGAGGTTGGCAAACTTTGGTCAATAAGACAAGACCTCTCCAAGGAAGACAGAGAAAAGCTGAAAATGAACCTAATTGAGGCAAAACGTCTAAATGGGGATAGAAATGAAGAAGACAGAAATTCTTTTTTCTACAAAGTGACAGGGACGGGAAAGCTTGTGAAATGGTACATAAAAACAAAGCAACAAGATCAGTAGTGGAAGGGGAAGTAAAGAGCAAAGGAAAAGGGAACATGTTCCTGAAAATTGTATATACCAACATAGATGGAGTGAGGTCAAAAACTTTGGAGTTGCAAGATATAATCAAGCTTAGGGTCCCAGATATTGTCGCATTATCAGAGACGAAACTTGAAGGAAATATAATAAATGAAGTCATATTCCCAAGAGGCTATTCAGTTTGGAGACGTGACAGGAAAACTAGGAAGGGAGGAGGAGTGGCTGTACTGGTGAAAAAACACCTGAAGGTAAGAGAGTTAATATTTGAAAACCCTCGAGATAATGGCATTGCAGATCTGGAATCAGGATGATAAGCTGATAATTTTAAATGCCTACAGCCCACCAGCAAGCAACACATGGACAAACAACACAGCAGATAAAGATAAATCATGACTGTTGATACTGGGGGACTTCAACTTTAAAGCAATAGACTGGGAGGCCTATGAAGCAAGAACAGAGGACTTTTGGACATGCAGATTTGTGAACCTCATTCTGGAGACATTCTTGTATCAACACATAAAGCAGGCCACAAGAATGAGGGAAGGAGATGTACCGTCAGTACTGGGTCTAGTATTCACCAGGATAGAAGAGATATTTGACATCCAGTATTCCTCCCTTGGGAAAGAGTGATCACGTTCTGTTAGACATTGATTATGCTTTAAGATATCACCTAGAAGAAAATGGGGACATTGAAACAGTTGATAAACTCGATTTAAGGAGAGGTCACTATGGGGAACTTTGAAATTTTTTTAATGAGTGTAATTGGACAGACTTGTTGCTAGGCAGGGAAGTAAATGAAATGTATGCCAAATTTTTAAAAATATACGAGGAAGGCACACAAACATTCATACCAAAACAGAGATGCAGGGCCAGAAAACAGGATTGGTTCAACAGAAATTATGAGAGGGCCAGAGACCAAAAGACACAAAAATGGAATCAGTATAGGAAGAGGCCAAACCCCCAAACATACCAGCGATACAAAGATGCGAGAAACAACTATACGGCAGTAAGAAGAGAGGCAGAAAGAAATTTTGAAAAAGGGATAGCGGATAAATGTAAAACAGAACCGGGCACTATTCTACAAATTCATAAACAGCAAATTGCAGGTAAAGAATAATATCCAGAGGTTGAAAATGGGAAACAGATTCATGGAAAATGAAAAGGAAATGTGTGAAACATTAAATGAAAAGTTCCAAAGTGTGTTTGTACAAAATGAAATCTTCAGAGAACCACACACAATAAGAATTCCAGAGAACAACATAGAGCGGATAGAGGTGTCTAGAGATGAAGTGGAAAATATGCTAAAGGAGCTCAGTAAGAACAAAGCAGCAGGCCCAGATGGAGTTTCACCATGGGTTCTTAGAGAATGTGCATCTGAGCTCAGCATTCCACTTCACCTGATCTTTCAGGCATCCCTGTGTACTGGAATCGTAGCAGACGTGTGGAAACAGGCTAACATAGTTAAAATCTACAAAAGTGGCAACAGGTAAGACCCCTCAATTATAGACCTGTATCATTGACAAGTGTAATAGTGAAAGTATTGGAAAAACTAATCAAAACTAAATGGGTAGAACACCTGGAGAGAAATGATATAATATCAGACAGACAGTATGGTTTTCGATCTGGAAGATCCTGTGTATCGAATTTACTCAGTTTCTATGATCGAGCCACAGAGATATTACAAGAAAGAGATAGTTGGGTTGACTGCATCTATCTGGACCTAAAAAAGGCTTTCGACAGAGTTTCACATAAGAGGTTGTTCTGGAAACTGGAAAATATTGGAGGGGTGACAGTTAAGCTTCTAACATGGATGAAAAATTTTCTGACTGATAGAAAAATGAGGGCAGTAATCAGAGGCAATGTATCAGACTGGAGAAATGTCACAAGTGGAGTACCACAGGGTTCAGTTCTTGCACCAGTGATGTTTATTGTCTACATAAATGATCTACCAGTTGGTATACAGAATTATATGAACATGTTTGCTGATGATGCTAAGATAACAGGAAGGATAAGAAATTTAGATGATTGTCATGCCCTTCAAGAAGACCTGGACAAAATAAGTATAATGAGCACCACTTGGCAAATGGAATTTAATGTTAATAAATGCTATGTTATGGAATGTGGAATAGGAGAACATAGACCCCACACAACCTATATATTATGTGAGAAATCTTTAAAGAATTCTGATAAAGAAAGAGATCTAGGGGTGGTTCTAGACAGAAAACTATCACCTGAGGATCACATAAAGAATATTGTGTGAGGAGCCTATGACACGCTTTCTAACTTCAGAATTGCTTTTAAATACATGGATGGCGATATACTAAAGAAATTGTTCACTACTTTTGTTAGGACAAAGCTAGAATATGCAGCGGTTGTGTGGTGCCCATATCTTAAGAAGCACATCAACAAACTGGAAAAGGTGCAAAGACATGCTACTAAGTGGCTCCCAGAACTGAAGGGCAAGAGCTATGAGGAGAGGTTAGAGGCATTAAATATGCCAAAACTAGAAGACAGAAGAAAAAGAGGTGATATGATCACTACATACAAAATAGTAACAGGAATTGATAAAATCTATAGGAAAGATTTCCTGAGACCTGGAACTTTAAGAACAAGAGGTCATAGATTTAAACTAGCTAAACACAGATGCCGAAGAAAAATAAGAAAGTTCACTTTCGCAAATAGAATGATAGACGGTTGGAACAAGTTAGGTGAGAACGTGGTGGAGGCCAAGACCGTCAGTAGTTTCAAAGCGTTATATGACAAAGAGTGCTGGGAAGACGGGACACCATGAGTGTAGCTCTCATCCTGTAACTACACTTAGGTAATTACTCAGTACTTCGGAAGTGAGTAACAATCAATGAAGTAGCCCATGGTACACAGCGCGACTTCGCTCTCAGTGCACCAAGTACAGATAAACTTTAGCTTCCTGTTTCTTCATTCTGTGTGCTTGCAAATAATGCACTCACATACACCCTTGGCTTTAGTACTTGTAGGTGGTATGTAGCCAAGCTTGTAAAGCATAAGGTAGTATTGAAAAGATTATAGGAAAAGATCAATTTGTAAGGTAGTCTTGAAAAGATCGCTTTGTATGGTCCCACACAGGAAGAGATTCAGCTTACCTTAAGAGTGTCCGTCAACCTTAAGATTGTCCGTCAATTGGGAAGAGATTCAGGTATTCTTGAAAATATGTATGGAAAACACCACCATGGAAGCCGGTAACACTGTTCATCTATGCTATTTGTATCAGATGCATCATCACTGAATGCAGAAAACGATTCATCTAAGTATCATCTAAATAAATAGCATAGGATTGCAAGGGTGACGCTTAGAGCTACAACTGGATACGCTCGCTGTATCATCCTCATAGATGCTGTATCACTTGCATCCGACCTTTGTGTTAGGTCCTTATTGCGCCTAGCTTCCCCAATATTATGACCCTTATGTTCTTCAAACAATAAGGTTTGAATTTCACCGACAGAACTTTATCTTTCAACACCTCATCAGACAGGTGTTTGGGAGCCAAAGGCGTGTGCGCCACCCATGGTTGCTCATTCAGTACTAACCCAGCCAGCAGCCCTAGGGCATTCTGGGAATTTTTTCCAAGATGGCTGCCTCTCACTGGAGGTCCTAAGAGTCCATTTCGTACGCAACCAACCTCGTACACATTTAGAACTGGTTACGAAAAATCAAAAGGAGTTTTCTCGGTTGACGCAGTTTCCCGCCGACCGAGAAATCTCGGTTGGCGCAGTTAAGTGGTTAATACACTCACCATCACTGGGTGATGACAATATAATTAATATACTCACCTTCACTGGGTAATGATACCATGATTAATACACTCACCATCACTGGTTCATAACACCATGATTAATACACTTGCCATCACTGGTTCATAACACCATGATCAATACACTTGCCATCACTGGTTCATAACACCATGATTAATACACTTGCCATCACTGGTTCATAACACCATGATCAATACACTTGCCATCACTGGTTCATAACACCATGATTAATACACTCACCATCATTGGGTATTGACAACACGATTAATACACTCTGTCATGTTCATAGAAAACGGTACCACCCGTTTGTTTGTGTTGCGGCTGGGACACCAGTAGAGAAGGTAAACAAAGCATAAAAGACGCTACCAGCTTGGGAGCTACTCTAGTCATGTAATCAGTTTAAGTATTAAAGTCAGTAACCAGGAATGACTTTACATCAACCTTATTACCAAGACTATCTCAGCT
This sequence comes from Procambarus virginalis, assembly GCA_020271785.1. Lineage (NCBI taxonomy): Eukaryota > Metazoa > Arthropoda > Malacostraca > Decapoda > Cambaridae > Procambarus > Procambarus virginalis. The sequence continues at coordinate 40,309 of WNGS01006576.1, read as the reverse complement.
ATACACAGATACCACACACTCCATCACCATCACTGGGTAATGACAATATGATTAATACACTCGCCATCACTGGTTAATGACAACACCATGATTAATACATTCACCATTACTGGTTAATGACATCAAGATTAATACACTCACCATCATTAGTTAATAACACTATAATAAATACACTCACCATCACTAGTTATTGAAAACATAATACACTCACTATCACTAGTTACTGTAAACATCATGATTAATATGCTCACCATAACTGGTTAATAACATCAACATGATACACTCACTCACTTGTTGTACAGTAAGAACCAAATTGTCCTTACCATCATTAATGGTCAGAAGTTGTGTTTGCTATCGTCCTTGGTAGCCGAGCAGAGACTGGAAGCCGTATTACCTATTAGGGGGAAATAAAACATTTAAGGTTTCTATAACTCAATTTTCCCACCAAAACATAAATGTTTAGAAAAATTAATTTTTTTTTATGTATTGTGCTAAGAGCAGAAGTGAGGAGGGTGAGCAAGTTTAAGACCAGGTATAGGACTAAGGTGTGTGGGCATGAGTAAGGTGTGTGTGCATGAGTAAGGAGTGTGGGCATGAGTAAGGAGTGTGGGCATGAGTAAGGAGTGTGGGCATGAGTAAGGAGTGTGGGCATGAGTAAGGTGTGTGGGCATGAGTAAGGAGTGTGGGCATGAGTAAGGTGTGTGTGCATGAGTAAGGAGTGTGTGGGCATGAGTAAGGAGTGTGGGCATGAGTAAGGAGTGTGGGCATGAGTAAGGAGTGTGTGCATGAGTAAGGAGTGTGTGCATGAGTAAGGTGTGTGGGCATGAGTAAGGAGTGTGGGCATGAGTAAGGAGTGTGGGCATGAGTAAGGAGTGTGGGCATGAGTAAGGTGTGTGGGCATGAGTAAGGAGTGTGGGCATGAGTAAGGAGTGTGGGCATGAGTAAGGTGTGTGTGCATGAGTAAGGAGTGTGTGGGCATGAGTAAGGAGTGTGGGCATGAGTAAGGAGTGTGGGCATGAGTAAGGAGTGTGGGCATGAGTAAGGAGTGTGTGCATGAGTAAGGAGTGTGTGCATGAGTAAGGAGTGTGTGCATGAGTAAGGTGTGTGGGCATGAGTAAGGAGTGTGTGCATGAGTAAGGAGTGTGTGCATGAGTAAGGAGTGTGTGCATGAGTAAGGAGTGTGTGCATGAGTAAGGTGTGTGGGCATGAGTAAGGAGTGTGTGCATGAGTAAGGAGTGTGGGCATGAGTAAGGAGTGTGTGCATGAGTAAGGAGTGTGTGCATGAGTAAGGTGTGTGTGCATGAGTAAGGAGTGTGGGCATGAGTAAGGAGTGTGGGCATGAGTAAGGAAGGTGGGCATGAGTAAGGAGTGTGGGCATGAGTAAGGAGTGTGGGCATGAGTAAGGAGTGTGTGCATGAGTAAGGTGTGTGGGCATGAGTCAGGTGTGTGGGCATGAGTAAGGAGTGTGGGCATGAGTAAGGAGTGTGTGCATGAGTAAGGAGTGTGGGCATGAGTAAGGAAGGTGGGCATGAGTAAGGAGTGAGGGCATGAG
>WNGS01006576.1:0-38181 GCA_020271785.1 Procambarus virginalis | reverse complement strand
GTGTGTGTGCATGAGTAAGGAGTGTGTGCATGAGTAAGGAGTGTGGGCATGAGTAAGGGAGTGTGGGCATGAGTAAGGAGTGTGTGTGCATGAGTAAGGAGTGTGGGCATGAGTAAGGAGGTGGGCATGAGTAAGGAGTGTGGGCATGAGTAAGGAGTGTGTGGGCATGAGTAAGGAGTGTGTGCATGAGTAAGGAGTGTGTGCATGAGTAAGGAGTGTGGGCATGAGTAAGGAGTGTGGGCATGAGTAAGGAGTGTGGGCATGAGTAAGGTGTGTGGCATGAGTAAGGAGTGTGGGCATGAGTAAGGAGTGTGTGCATGAGTAAGGTGTGTGTGCATGAGTAAGGTGTGGGGCATGAGTAAGGAGTGTGGGCATGAGTAAGGAGTGTGTGCATGAGTAAGGAGTGTGGGCATGAGTAAGGAGTGTGGGCATGAGTAAGGAGTGTGGGCATGAGTAAGGAGTGTGGGCATGAGTAAGGAGTGTGTGCATGAGTAAGGAGTGTGGGCATGAGTAAGGAGTGTGTGGGCATGAGTAAGGAGTGTGGGCATGAGTAAGGAGTGTGGGCATGAGTAAGGAGTGTGGCATGAGTAAGAGTGTGGGCATGAGTAAGGAGTGTGTGGCATGAGTAAGGAGTGTGGGCATGAGTAAGGAGTGTGGGCATGAGTAAGGAGTGTGGGCATGAGTAAGGAGTGGGCATGAGTAAGGAGTGTGGGCATGAGTAAGGAGTGTGGGCATGAGTAAGGAGTGTGGGCATGAGTAAGGAGTGTGGGCATGAGTAAGGAGTGTGGGCATGAGTAAGGTGTGTGTGCATGAGTAAGGTGTGTGGGCATGAGTAAGGAGTGTGGGCATGAGTAAGGAGTGTGGGCATGAGTAAGGAGTGTGGGCATGAGTAAGGAGTGTGGGCATGAGTAGGAGGTGTGTGGGCATGAGTAAGGAGGTGGGCATGAGTAAGGAGTGTGGCATGAGTAAGGTGTGTGGGCATGAGTAAGGAGTGTGTGGGCATGAGTAAGGAGTGTGGGCATGAGTAAGGAGTGTGGGCATGAGTAAGGAGTGTGTGTGCATGAGTAAGGAGTGTGGGCATGAGTAAGGAGTGTGTGGGCATGAGTAAGGTGTGTGGGCATGAGTAAGGTGTGTGGGCATGAGTAAGGAGTGTGTGGGCATGAGTAAGGAGTGTGTGTGCATGAGTAAGGAGTGTGGGCATGAGTAAGGAGTGTGGCATGAGTAAGGAGTGTGGGCATGAGTAAGGAGTGTGGGCATGAGTAAGGAGTGTGGGCATGAGTAAGGAGTGTGGGCATGAGTAAGGAGTGTGGGCATGAGTAAGGAGGTGGGCATGAGTAAGGAGTGTGGGCATGAGTAAGGAGTGTGGGCATGAGTAAGGAGTGTGGGCATGAGTAAGGAGTGTGGGCATGAGTAAGGAGGTGGGCATGAGTAAGGTGTGTGTGCATGAGTAAGGAGTGTGTGCATGAGTAAGGAGTGTGGGCATGAGTAAGGAGTGTGGGCATGAGTAAGGAGTGTGGGCATGAGTAAGGAGTGTGGGCATGAGTAAGGAGTGTGTGGGCATGAGTAAGGAAGGTGGGCATGAGTAGTGTGTGCATGAGTAAGGTGTGTGGGCATGAGTAAGGAGTGTGGGCATGAGTAAGGAGTGTGGGCATGAGTAAGGAGTGTGGGCATGAGTAAGGAGTGTGTGTGCATGAGTAAGGAGTGTGGGCATGAGTAAGGAGTGTGTGGGCATGAGTAAGGTGTGTGTGGGCATGAGTAAGGTGTGTGGGCATGAGTAAGGAGTGTGTGGGCATGAGTAAGGAGTGTGTGTGCATGAGTAAGGAGTGGTGCATGAGTAAGGAGTGTGGCATGAGTAAGGAGTGTGGGCATGAGTAAGGAGTGTGTGCATGAGTAAGGAGTGTGGGCATGAGTAAGGAGTGTGGCATGAGTAAGGAGTGTGGGCATGAGTAAGGTGTGTGGGCATGAGTAAGGAGGTGTGCATGAGTAAGGAGTGTGGGCATGAGTAAGGAGTGTGGGCATGAGTAAGGAGTGTGGGCATGAGTAAGGGTGTGTGCATGAGTAAGGTGTGTGGGCATGAGTAAGGAGTGTGGGCATGAGTAAGGAGTGTGTGCATGAGTAAGGAGTGTGTGCATGAGTAAGGTGTGTGTGCATGAGTAAGGGTGTGTGCATGAGTAAGGAGTGTGGGCATGAGTAAGGAGTGTGTGCATGAGTAAGGTGTGTGTGCATGAGTAAGGAGTGTGTGGGCATGAGTAAGGTGTGTGGGCATGAGTAAGGTGTGTGGGCATGAGTAAGGAGTGTGGGCATGAGTAAGGAGTGTGGGCATGAGTAAGGAGTGTGGGCATGAGTAAGGTGTGTGGGCATGAGTAAGGAGTGTGTGGGCATGAGTAAGGAGTGTGGGCATGAGTAAGGAGTGTGTGCATGAGTAAGGAGTGTGTGCATGAGTAAGGAGTGTGTGGGCATGAGTAAGGAGTGTGTGCATGAGTAAGGAGTGTGGGCATGAGTAAGGAGTGTGGGCATGAGTAAGGAGTGTGTGCATGAGTAAGGAGTGTGGGCATGAGTAAGGAGTGTGTGGGCATGAGTAAGGAGTGTGTGCATGAGTAAGGTGTGTGGGCATGAGTAAGGAGTGTGTGCATGAGTAAGGTGTGTGTGCATGAGTAAGGAGTGTGGCATGAGTAAGGAGTGTGTGGGCATGAGTAAGGAGTGTGGGCATGAGTAAGGAGTGTGTGGGCATGAGTAAGGAGTGTGGGCATGAGTAAGGAGTGTGGGCATGAGTAAGGAGTGTGTGGGCATGAGTAAGGAGTGTGTGGGCATGAGTAAGGAGTGTGGGCATGAGTAAGGAGTGTGGGCATGAGTAAGGTGTGTGTGGGCATGAGTAAGGAGTGTGGGCATGAGTAAGGAGTGTGTGCATGAGTAAGGAGTGTGTGCATGAGTAAGGAGTGTGGGCATGAGTAAGGAGTGTGGGCATGAGTAAGGAGTGTGGGCATGAGTAAGGAGTGTGGGCATGAGTAAGGAGTGTGGGCATGAGTAAGGAGTGTGGGCATGAGTAAGGTGTGTGGGCATGAGTAAGGAGTGTGGGCATGAGTAAGGAGTGTGGGCATGAGTAAGGAGTGTGGGCATGAGTAAGGAGTGTGGGCATGAGTAAGAGTGTGTGGGCATGAGTAAGGAGTGTGGGCATGAGTAAGGAGTGTGTGCATGAGTAAGGAGTGTGGGCATGAGTAAGGAGTGTGGGCATGAGTAAGGTGTGTGGTGCATGAGTAAGAGTGTGTGCATGAGTAAGGAGTGTGTGGGCATGAGTAAGAGTGTGTGCATGAGTAAGGAGTGTGGGCATGAGTAAGGAGTGTGGGCATGAGTAAGGTGTGTGTGCATGAGTAAGGAGTGTGTGTGCATGAGTAAGGAGTGTGTGCATGAGTAAGGAGTGTGGGCATGAGTAAGGAGTGTGTGGGCATGAGTAAGGAGTGTGTGCATGAGTAAGGAGTGTGGGCATGAGTAAGGAGGTGGGCATGAGTAAGGAGTGTGTGGGCATGAGTAAGGATGTGTGGCATGAGTAAGGAGTGTGGGCATGAGTAAGGAGTGTGTGCATGAGTAAGGAGTGTGGCATGAGTAAGGAGTGTGGGCATGAGTAAGGAGTGTGGGCATGAGTAAGGNGTGTGTGTGCATGAGTAAGGAAGGTGGGCATGAGTAAGGTGTGTGGGCATGAGTAAGGAGTGTGGGCATGAGTAAGGCGTGTGGGCATGAGTAAGGAGTGTGGGCATGAGTAAGGTGTGGGCATGAGTAAGGAGTGTGGGCATGAGTAAGGAGTGTGGCATGAGTAAGGAAGGTGGGCATGAGTAAGGTGTGTGGGCATGAGTAAGGAGTGTGGGCATGAGTAAGGAGTGTGTGCATGAGTAAGGTGTGTGTGCATGAGTAAGGTGTGTGGGCATGAGTAAGGAGTGTGTGCATGAGTAAGGTGTGTGTGCATGAGTAAGGTGTGTGTGCATGAGTAAGGTGTGTGGGCATGAGTAAGGAGTGTGGGCATGAGTAAGGTGTGTGGGCATGAGTAAGGTGTGTGGGCATGAGTAAGGTGGGCATGAGTAAGGTGTGTGGGCATGAGTAAGGAAGGTGGGCATGAGTAAGGTGTGTGTGCATGAGTAAGGTGTGTGTGCATGAGTAAGGAAGGTGGGCATGAGTAAGGTGTGTGGGCATGAGTAAGGAAGGTGGGCATGAGTAAGGTGTGTGTGCATGAGTAAGGAGTGTGGGCATGAGTAAGGAGTGTGTGCATGAGTAAGGTGTGTGTGCATGAGTAAGGAGTGTGGCATGAGTAAGGAGTGTGTGCATGAGTAAGGAGTGTGTGCATGAGTAAGGTGTGTGTGCATGAGTAAGGAGTGTGGGCATGAGTAAGGTGTGTGGGCATGAGTAAGGAGTGTGGGCATGAGTAAGGAGTGTGGGCATGAGTAAGGTGTGTGTGCATGAGTAAGGAGTGTGGGCATGAGTAAGGTGTGTGTGCATGAGTAAGGTGTGTGTGCATGAGTAAGGAGTGTGGGCATGAGTAAGGTGTGTGGGCATGAGTAAGGAGTGTGGGCATGAGTAAGGAGTGTGCATGAGTAAGGTGTGCATGAGTAAGGAGTGTGTGCATGAGTAAGGTGTGTGGGCATGAGTAAGGAGTGTGGGCATGAGTAAGGAGTGTGGGCATGAGTAAGGAAGGTGGGCATGAGTAAGGTGTGTGTGCATGAGTAAGGTGTGTGGGCATGAGTAAGGAGTGTGTGCATGAGTAAGGTGTGTGTGCATGAGTAAGGTGTGTGGGCATGAGTAAGGAGTGTGTGCATGAGTAAGGTGTGTGTGCATGAGTAAGGTATGTGGGCATGAGTAAGGAGTGTGGGCATGAGTAAGGAGTGTGGGCATGAGTAAGGAGTGTGGGCATGAGTAAGGAGGTGGGCATGAGTAAGGTGTGTGTGCATGAGTAAGGTGTGTGGGCATGAGTAAGGAGTGTGTGCATGAGTAAGGTGTGTGTGCATGAGTAAGGTGTGTGGGCATGAGTAAGGAGTGTGTGCATGAGTAAGGTGTGTGTGCATGAGTAAGGTGTGTGGGCATGAGTAAGGTGTGTGGGCATGAGTAAGGTGTGTGGGCATGAGTAAGGAAGGTGGGCATGAGTAAGGTGTGTGTGCATGAGTAAGGAGTGTGGGCATGAGTAAGGTGTGTGTGCATGAGTAAGGTGTGTGTGCATGAGTAAGGAAGGTGGGCATGAGTAAGGTGTGTGGGCATGAGTAAGGAAGGTGGGCATGAGTAAGGTGTGTGTGCATGAGTAAGGAGTGTGGGCATGAGTAAGGAGTGTGTGCATGAGTAAGGTGTGTGTGCATGAGTAAGGAGTGTAGCATGAGTAAGGAGTGTGGGCATGAGTAAGGAGTGTGTGCATGAGTAAGGTGTGTGGGCATGAGTAAGGAGTGTGGGCATGAGTAAGGAGTGTGGGCATGAGTAAGGAGTGTGTGCATGAGTAAGGAGTGTGTGCATGAGTAAGGAAGGTGGGCATGAGTAAGGAGTGTGTGCATGAGTAAGGTGTGTGGGCATGAGTAAGGAAGGTGGGCATGAGTAAGGAGTGTGTGCATGAGTAAGGAGTGTGTGCATGAGTAAGGAAGGTGGGCATGAGTAAGGAGTGTGGGCATGAGTAAGGAAGGTGGGCATGAGTAAGGAGTGTGGGCATGAGTAAGGAGTGTGGGCATGAGTAAGGAGTGTGGGCATGAGTAAGGAGTGTGTGCATGAGTAAGGAGTGTGTGCATGAGTAAGGAAGATGGGCATGAGTAAGGAGTGTGGGCATGAGTAAGGAAGGTGGGCATGAGTAAGGAGTGTGGGCATGAGTAAGGAAGTGGGCATGAGTAAGGAGTGTGGGCATGAGTAAGGAGTGTGGGCATGAGTAAGGAGTGTGTGCATGAGAAAGGAGTGTGGGCATGAGTAAGGAAGGTGGGCATGAGTAAGGAGTGTGGGCATGAGTAAGGAAGGTGGGCATGAGTACGGTGTGTGTGCATGAGTAAGGAGTGTGTGCATGAGTAAGGAGTGTGTGCATGAATAAGGAAGGTGGGCATGAGTAAGGTGTGTGTGCATGAGTAAGGAAGGTGGGCATGAGTAAGGTGTGTGTGCATGAGTAAGGAGTGTGTGCATGAGTAAGGAAGGTGGGCATGAGTAAGGTGTGTGTGCATGAGTAAGGAAGGTGGGCATGAGTAAGGTGTGTGTGCATGAGTAAGGAAGGTGGGCATGAGTAAGGTGTGTGTGCATGAGTAAGGAGTGTGTGCATGAGTAAGGAAGGTGGGCATGAGTAAGGTGTGTGTGCATGAGTAAGGAGTGTGGGCATGAGTAAGGAGTGTGAGCATGAGTAAGGAGTGTGGGCATGAGTAAGGAGTGTGGGCATGAGTAAGGAGTGTGGGCATGAGTAAGGAGTGTGGGCATGAGTAAGGAGTGTGGGCATGAGTAAGGAGTGTGGGCATGAGTAAGGAGTGTGTGCATGAGTAAGGAGTGTGGGCATGAGTAAGGAGTGTGTGCATGAGTAAGGAGTGTGGGCATGAGTAAGGAGTGTGAGCATGAGTAAGGAGTGTGGGCATGAGTAAGGAGTGTGGGCATGAGTAAGGAGTGTGGGCATGAGTAAGGAGTGTGTGCATGAGTAAGGAGTGTGGGCATGAGTAAGGAGTGTGAGCATGAGTAAGGAGTGTGGGCATGAGTAAGGAGTGTGGGCATGAGTAAGGAGTGTGGCATGAGTAAGGAGTGTGAGCATGAGTAAGGAGTGTGGGCATGAGTAAGGAGTGTGGGCATGAGTAAGGAGTGTGAGCATGAGTAAGGAGTGTGGGCATGAGTAAGGAGTGTGGGCATGAGTAAGGAGTGTGGGCATGAGTAAGGAGTGTGGGCATGAGTAAGGAGTGTGGGCATGAGTAAGGAGTGTGTGCATGAGTAAGGAGTGTGTGCATGAGTAAGGAGGTGGGCATGAGTAAGGAGTGTGGGCATGAGTAAGGAAGGTGGGCATGAGTAAGGAGTGTGGGCATGAGTAAGGAAGGTGGGCATGAGTAAGGAGTGTGGGCATGAGTAAGGAGTGTGGGCATGAGTAAGGAGTGTGGGCATGAGTAAGGAGTGTGGGCATGAGTAAGGAGTGTGGGCATGAGTAAGGAGTGTGTGCATGAGGCAGAAACAGAGCAGAAAATATAAGAGAGAGGAACAGTCAGATGGAACCACCACAGGATTACAGAGGGGAAGGGAGATACCCACAAGTCTGGAATACACATTACCAACAAACACACAGGTACTACACACAACACTCGCCCCACTACCGAAACTGGACGAATCACTTCGAAAACAACACACCCTGGACGCAAACACAGTGGCCCCTTACCAGAGCCTCAGATATTAACACCAAGTAAGGCATCCAGCACTTCCACTACCACGATAACATCATTTATATTTGCCAACATTCAAGGTATAAAAACACGCAAATCCAACAAAGTTCACTTTATAGATGGTCTCCTTCATGAGGCAAATGCAGTGTTTGCAGCCCTAACAGAAACCCACACAAAGGACTACCATGATGGTGAAATATGGATCTCAGAGTACAATCTTTTCAGATGTGATAGGAAACACCGGCTTCAGGGTGGGGTCAGCCTATACATCAAAGACACACTCATCTGTACTGAGCTGCTAAACACCTCGAATGATATGGTGGAAGTGCTGATAATCAAAATAGAGATTATAAATGTAGTTATTGTCCTTGTATATAAGTCACCGGAGGCAAACCCTCAGCAGTTTAAAGACCAACTAATGAAAGTAGAACACTGCTTGGAAAACCTCACAAATCCAGCTCCGAACATCATTCTGCTTGGGGACTTCAACCTACGGCACCTGAAATGGAAGCACCTGGCTAATACAGTAATATCAGAAAGAATACCAGGAAGTAGCCTTAATGAACAGGCACATGCAAATGACCTGCTACGGATGTGCGACAGGTTTGCCTTAAACCAGCAAATAGTAGAACCAACCAGGAAGGAGAACACGCTGGACCTCATTTTCACTAATAATGATGAATTGATCAGGAACATAATGATTACAAATACCTGTTACTCAGATCACAACTTAATTGAAGTTATGACAACCATGGGGAATAGACCTTCAAAACCAGTCCAGATTCCCGGTGGAGGAGATTTCAGCAAATTCAACTTCAATAATAAACAGATAAACTGGGAGGAAATAAACCAGGACTTCACAGAAATAAACTGGGAAGAACAGCTAGGAAATGCGAACCTGAACCAGTGCCTGGAAAAAATAAGCTCAGTAGCACTAGAAATATGTACAAACCGCATCCCCCTAAGAAAAAAGAGGAAGAGATGCAGATTGGAACGAGAACGTCGTTCCCTATATAGGCGAAGAAAACAAATCGCGGTACAACTTGAGAGTCGCACCCTATCTCAGGAACGGCGAAGAAGGTTAGGTAGCGAAATAGGAAAATTGAACTCAAGCTACAAGAATCATACAAAACGCAGGAGAGGGAAAGAGAGCAAAAGGCCATCAGTGAAATAGAGAGAAACCCGAAATATTTTTTCTCCTATGCAAAATCAAGATCAAAAACCACATCTAGTATCGGGCCCCTGCGAAAGGAAGATGGAACTTTCACCGATGACAACAAAGAAATGAGCGAGCTACTGAGGAAGCAATACGACTCTGTCTTCAGCGAGCCATTAAACGCACTAAAGATCGATAACCCAAATGAATTTTTCATGGATATGATACCAACATCAAATCATATATCAGACGTCACCCTATCCCCACTGGATTTTGAAGAAGCCATAAACAGTATGCCTATGCACTCCGCACCAGGCCCGGATTCTTGGAACTCCATATTCATCAAGAACTGTAAAAAACCACTATCGCAGGCCCTTCACATTCTGTGGAGACAAAGCCTAGATACTGGCGTTATTCCTGATATACTAAAAACAGCAGAGATAGCACCACTTCATAAAGGAGGAAATAAGGCAGAGGCAAAAAATTACAGACCGATAGCACTAACATCGCACATCATAAAAATTTTTGAGAGAGTGCTAAGAAGTAAGATCACAAAATACATGGAATCACAGCATCTCCATAACCCCGGACAACATGGTTTCAGAACAGGGCGCTCTTGCCTGTCGCAGTTGCTGGACCACTATGATATGGCATTAGATGCTATGGAAGACAAACAAAACGCTGATGTAATTTACACAGATTTTGCAAAAGCTTTTGATAAATGTGACCATGGTGTTATTGCCCATAAAATGCGCTCAAAAGGAATTACCGGAAAAGTAGGCAGATGGATCTACAATTTCCTGACCAACAGAACCCAATGTGTAATAGTCAACAAAATAAAATCCAACCCGTCAACCGTTAAGAGCTCAGTCCCCCAGGGTACTGTGCTTGCTCCAGTACTTTTTCTCATCCTTATATCGGACATAGACAAGACACAACTATAGCACTGTATCATCCTTTGCAGATGACACTAGGATCTTCATGAGAGTAGGCAACATAGAGGACACGGCGAACCTCCAGTCAGATGTAGATCAGGTNGGCCAAGACCGTCAGTACTTTCAAAACGTTATATGACAAAGAGTGTGGGAAGACGGGGACACCACGAACGTAGCTCTCATCCTGTAACTACACTTAGGTAAGTACTCAGTATTCGGAAGTGAGTAATAATCAACGAAGTAGCCCATGGTACACAGCGCGACTTCACTCTCCAGTGCACCAGGGACAGATAAATTTAGCTTCCTGTTTCTTCACTCTGTGTGCTTGCATATAAACACACTCACGTACACCTTTGGCTTTCGTACTTGTAGGTTTATGTAACCAAGTTTGTAAAACTGTTACGACCTGGGTTCCTCAGTTGGAAACCAGAGGTCAAATTGAGCTAAATAAACTACCTTGTAGTATTTGACACGCTTGCCGACGTGTATTTGTTCGTATCTTCCTTGCCAAACATAGGATGAATCTTGTTACAAAGCATTCAGACTCTTGAGCTTGTTGTGGATTAAGTATAACATTGTTATGAAATTAACTATCCTTAGAACGAATAAAGTAAACAATATGATGCATTGGGGAAGAATTTTAATGTGTATAGCTGCACGATCAATTAGGCTCTTCCCGGCACCACACAATGCGGGGAGCCCGGATCTGGTCGCTAGGAACGGCCTTCTCTGTTGGCGTTTGAGGTGTAAACAACTGGACTCTGTGGCTGCACCTCTCTCCCTTTCTACCTTTCCTTTTACTTATTTCCCTTACCTTAAGTTAAGTGATATACTATACTGTATTTGTAAGTGTGCCTACTCTGGTAGTGAAAGATTGGTGAGACCTGGGGGTAGTATTTGCCAGTGTTTTGGGTACCCCTAAGTGTAATGTTGTGTTGTGTTGTGTGAGGGTACCACGTGGTCTCACTACCCTAAGCTGCATCAAGCTTCAGTCCTTAACCAGTAGTACTTTACCCTAGCTTGTTCTCAGTGTAAACCTTGTATCCTGCTTATGTGGACCAAGGCTTTTAACGTAAGATAGTGTGGTAAAGTAATTATTATTGTTATTGGTGTGAATGTATATGGGGGGTTGTTAAGGGGTTAATAAATAAGTAAGTTAGTTAAAGGAGTATCCATTTTTCCTGTGTAAGAGATCTATGATCAACCTCTAGGCTGACTATTGCTGTAATAAGCCACTACAAGTTTAATTTTTATTTTGTGGGGGCCGGGCCTTTTAGATCTCCCATATTTGATAACTCTTAATGCTCACTATTGCCCCTACATCCAGTTAATACTTGATCCCCCATAGTACAGCCACCCTTATTATAACAAAAGCATAAGGTAGTATTGAAAAGATTATAGGAAAAGATCAATTTGTAAGGTAGTATTGAAAAGATCGCTTTGTATGGTCCCACACAGGAAGAGATTCAGCATACCTCAAGAGTGTCCGTCAGTCAGGAAGAGATTCAGCTAGCCTCAAGAGTGTTCGTCAATTGGGAAGAGATTCAGGTATTCTTGAAAATATCTATGGAAAACACCACCATGGAAGCCGCTAACACTGTTCATCTATGCTATTTGTATTAGATGCATCATCACTGAACGCAGAAAACGATTCATTTAAGTATCATCTAAATAAATAGCATAGGATTGCAAGGGTGGCGCTCAGAGTTACAACTGGATACGCTCGCTGTATCATCCTCATAGATGCTGTATCACTTGCATCCGACCTTTGTGTTAGGTCCTTATTGCGCCTAGCTTCCCAATATTATGACCCTTATATTCTTCAAACAATAAGGTTCGAATTTCACCGACAGAGCATTATCTTTCAACACCGCGTCGGACAGGTGTTTGGGAGCCAGAGGCGTGTGAGCCACCCATGGTTGCTCATTCAGTACTAACCCAGCCAGTAGCCCTAAGGCATTCTGGGAATTTTTTCCAAGATGGCTGCCTCTCACTGGAGGTCCTAAGAGTCCATTTCGTACACAACCAACCTCGTACACATTAGAATTGGTTACGAAAAATCAAAACGAGTTTTCTCGGTTGGCGCAGTTTCCCGCCGACCGAGAAAACTCGGTTGGCGCAGTTAAGTGGTTAATACACTCACCATCACTGGGTGATGACAATGTAATTAATACACTCACCTTCACTGGGTAATGATACCATGATTAATACACTTGCCATCACTGGTTCATAACACCGTGATTAATACACTCACCATCACTGGGGTGATGACAATATGATTAATACACTCGCCATCACTGGTTAATGACAACACCATGATTAATACATTCACCATTACTGGTTAATGACATCAAGATTAATACACTCACCATCAGTGGGTAATGACAATATGATTAATACACTCGCCATCACTGGTTAATGACAACACCATGATTAATACATTCACCATTACTGGTTAATGACATCAAGATTAATACTCACCATCATTAGTTAATAACACTATAATAAATACACTCACCATCACTAGTTATTGAAAACATAATAAATACACTCACTATCACTAGTTACTGTAAACATCATGATTAATATGCTCACCATAACTGGTTAATAACATCAACATGATACACTCACTCACTTGTTGTACAGTAAGAATCAAATTGTCCTTACCATCATTAATGGGCAGAAGTTGTGTTTGCTATCGTCCTTGGTAGCCGAGCAGAGACTGGAAGCCGTATTACCTATTAGAGGGAAATAAAACATTTAAGGTTTCTATAACTCAATTTTCCCACCAAAACATAAATGTTTAGAAAAATTAATTTTTTTTTTATGTATTGTGCTAAGAGCAGAAGTGAGGAGGGTGAGCAAGTTTAAGACCAGGTATAGGACTAAGGAGTGTGGGCATGAGTAAGGAGTGTGGGCATGAGTAAGGAGTGTGGGCATGAGTAAGGTGTGTGGGCATGAGTAAGGTGTGTGGGCATGAGTAAGGAGTGTGGGCATGAGTAAGGAGTGTGGGCATGAGTAAGGAGTGTGGGCATGAGTAAGGTGTGTGGGCATGAGTAAGGTGTGTGGGCATGAGTAAGGAGTGTGGGCATGAGTAAGGAGTGTGGGCATGAGTAAGGAGTGTGGGCATGAGTAAGGAGTGTGGGCATGAGTAAGGAGTGTGGGCATGAGTAAGGAGTGTGGGCATGAGTAAGGAGTGTGGGCATGAGTAAGGAGTGTGGGCATGAGTAAGGAGTGTGGGCATGAGTAAGGAGTGTGGGCATGAGTAAGGAGTGTGGGCATGAGTAAGGAGTGTGGGCATGAGTAAGGAGTGTGGGCATGAGTAAGGAGTGTGGGCATGAGTAAGGAGTGTGGGCATGAGTAAGGAGTGTGGGCATGAGTAAGGAGTGTGTGGGCATGAGTAAGGAGTGTGGGCATGAGTAAGGAGTGTGGGCATGAGTAAGGAGTGTGGGCATGAGTAAGGAGTGTGGGCATGAGTAAGGAGTGTGGGCATGAGTAAGGAGTGTGGGCATGAGTAAGGAGTGTGGGCATGAGTAAGGAGTGTGGGCATGAGTAAGGAGTGTGTGCATGAGTAAGGAGTGTGGGCATGAGTAAGGAGGTGGGCATGAGTAAGGAGTGTGGGCATGAGTAAGGAGTGTGGGCATGAGTAAGGAGTGTGGGCATGAGTAAGGAGTGTGGGCATGAGTAAGGAGTGTGGGCATGAGTAAGGAGTGTGGGCATGAGTAAGGAGTGTGGGCATGAGTAAGGAGTGTGGGCATGAGTAAGGAGTGTGGGCATGAGTAAGGAGTGTGGGCATGAGTAAGGAGTGTGGGCATGAGTAAGGAGTGTGGGCATGAGTAAGGAGTGTGTGCATGAGTAAGGAGTGTGGGCATGAGTAAGGAGTGTGGGCATGAGTAAGGAGTGTGGGCATGAGTAAGGAGTGTGGGCATGAGTAAGGAGTGTGGGCATGAGTAAGGAGTGTGGGCATGAGTAAGGAGTGTGGGCATGAGTAAGGAGTGTGGGCATGAGTAAGGAGTGTGGGCATGAGTAAGGAGTGTGGGCATGAGTAAGGAGTGTGGGCATGAGTAAGGAGTGTGGGCATGAGTAAGGAGTGTGGGCATGAGTAAGGAGTGTGGGCATGAGTAAGGAGTGTGGGCATGAGTAAGGAGTGTGGGCATGAGTAAGGAGTGTGGGCATGAGTAAGGAGTGTGGGCATGAGTAAGGAGTGTGGGCATGAGTAAGGAGTGTGGGCATGAGTAAGGAGTGTGGGCATGAGTAAGGAGTGTGGGCATGAGTAAGGAGTGTGGGCATGAGTAAGGAGTGTGGGCATGAGTAAGGAGTGTGGGCATGAGTAAGGAGTGTGGGCATGAGTAAGGAGTGTGGGCATGAGTAAGGAGTGTGGGCATGAGTAAGGAGTGTGGGCATGAGTAAGGAGTGTGGGCATGAGTAAGGAGTGTGGGCATGAGTAAGGAGTGTGGGCATGAGTAAGGAGTGTGGGCATGAGTAAGGAGTGTGGGCATGAGTAAGGAGTGTGGGCATGAGTAAGGAGTGTGGGCATGAGTAAGGAGTGTGGGCATGAGTAAGGAGTGTGGGCATGAGTAAGGAGTGTGGGCATGAGTAAGGAGTGTGGGCATGAGTAAGGAGTGTGGGCATGAGTAAGGAGTGTGGGCATGAGTAAGGAGTGTGGGCATGAGTAAGGAGTGTGGGCATGAGTAAGGAGTGTGGCATGAGTAAGGAGTGTGGGCATGAGTAAGGAGTGTGGGCATGAGTAAGGAGTGTGGGCATGAGTAAGGAGTGTGGGCATGAGTAAGGAGTGTGGGCATGAGTAAGGAGTGTGGGCATGAGTAAGGAGTGTGGGCATGAGTAAGGAGTGTGGGCATGAGTAAGGAGTGTGGGCATGAGTAAGGAGTGTGGGCATGAGTAAGGAGTGTGGGCATGAGTAAGGAGTGTGGGCATGAGTAAGGAGTGTGGGCATGAGTAAGGAGTGTGGGCATGAGTAAGGAGTGTGTGCATGAGTAAGGAGTGTGGGCATGAGTAAGGAGTGTGGGCATGAGTAAGGAGTGTGGGCATGAGTAAGGAGTGTGGGCATGAGTAAGGAGTGTGGGCATGAGTAAGGAGTGTGGGCATGAGTAAGGAGTGTGGGCATGAGTAAGGAGTGTGGGCATGAGTAAGGAGTGTGGGCATGAGTAAGGAGTGTGGGCATGAGTAAGGAGTGTGTGCATGAGTAAGGAGTGTGGGCATGAGTAAGGAGTGTGGGCATGAGTAAGGAGTGTGGGCATGAGTAAGGAGTGTGGGCATGAGTAAGGAGTGTGGGCATGAGTAAGGAGTGTGGGCATGAGTAAGGAGTGTGGGCATGAGTAAGGTGTGTGGGCATGAGTAAGGAGTGTGGGCATGAGTAAGGAGTGTGTGCATGAGTAAGGAGTGTGGGCATGAGTAAGGTGTGTGGGCATGAGTAAGGAGTGTGGGCATGAGTAAGGTGTGTGGGCATGAGTAAGGAGTGTGGGCATGAGTAAGGAGTGTGGGCATGAGTAAGGAGTGTGGGCATGAGTAAGGTGTGTGTGCATGAGTAAGGAGTGTGTGCATGAGTAAGGAGTGTGTGCATGAGTAAGGAGTGTGGGCATGAGTAAGGAGTGTGGGCATGAGTAAGGGGTGTGTGCATGAGTAAGGAGTGTGGGCATGAGTAAGGAGTGTGGGCATGAGTAAGGAGTGTGGGCATGAGTAAGGAGTGTGTGCATGAGTAAGGAGTGTGGGTGAGTAAGGAGTGTGGCATGAGTAAGGAGTGTGGGCATGAGTAAGGAGTGTGGGCATGAGTAAGGAGTGTGTGGGCATGAGTAAGGAGTGTGTGTGCATGAGTAAGGAGTGTGGGCATGAGTAAGGAGTGTGTGTGCATGAGTAAGGAGTGTGGGCATGAGTAAGGAGTGTGGGCATGAGTAAGGAGTGTGGGCATGAGTAAGGAGTGTGGGCATGAGTAAGGAGTGTGGGCATGAGTAAGGAGTGTGGTGCATGAGTAAGGAGGTGGGCATGAGTAAGGAGTGTGGGCATGAGTAAGGAGTGTGGGCATGAGTAAGGAGTGTGGGCATGAGTAAGGAGTGTGGGCATGAGTAAGGAGTGTGGGCATGAGTAAGGAGTGTGGGCATGAGTAAGGAGTGTGGGCATGAGTAAGGAGTGTGGGCATGAGTAAGGAGTGGTGCATGAGTAAGGAGTGTGGGCATGAGTAAGGAGTGTGTGGGCATGAGTAAGGGTGTGTGGGCATGAGTAAGGTGTGTGGGCATGAGTAAGGAGTGTGTGGGCATGAGTAAGGAGTGTGTGTGCATGAGTAAGGAGTGTGGGCATGAGTAAGGAGTGTGTGGGCATGAGTAAGGAGTGTGGGCATGAGTAAGGAGTGTGGGCATGAGTAAGGGTGTGGGCATGAGTAAGGAGTGTGGGCATGAGTAAGGAGTGTGTGGGCATGAGTAAGGGTGTGGGCATGAGTAAGGAGTGTGTGCATGAGTAAGGAGTGTGGGCATGAGTAAGGAGTGTGGGCATGAGTAAGTGTGTGGGCATGAGTAAGGAGTGTGGGCATGAGTAAGGAGTGTGTGGGCATGAGTAAGGAGTGTGGGATGAGTAAGGAGTGTGGGCATGAGTAAGGAGTGTGTGGGCATGAGTAAGGTGTGTGTGCATGAGTAAGGGTGTGGCATGAGTAAGGAGTGTGTGCAGAGTAAGGAGTGTGGGCATGAGTAAGGAGTGTGCCGTACTCATTCCTCACACTGCATGAGTAAGGAGTGTGTGCATGAGTAAGGAGGTGGGCATGAGTAAGGAAGGTGGGCATGAGTAAGGAAGGTGGGCATGAGTAAGGAGTGTGGGCATGAGTATGGAGTGTGGGCATGAGTAAGGGTGTGGGCATGAGTAAGGTGTGTGTGGGCATGAGTAAGGAGTGTGGGCATGAGTAAGGAGTGTGTGCATGAGTAAGGTGTGTGGGCATGAGTAAGGAGTGTGGGCATGAGTAAGGAGTGTGTGGGCATGAGTAAGGTGTGTGTGCATGAGTAAGGAGTGTGTGCATGAGTAAGGAAGGTGGGCATGAGTAAGGTGTGTGGGCATGAGTAAGGACTGTGGGCATGAGTAAGGTGTGTGGGCATGAGTAAGGAGTGTGTGCATGAGTAAGGAGTGTGGGCATGAGTAAGGAGTGTGTGCATGAGTAAGGAGTGTGGGCATGAGTAAGGAGTGTGTGCATGAGTAAGGAGTGTGTGCATGAGTAAGGAGTGTGTGCATGAGTAAGGAAGGTGGGCATTAGTAAGGTGTGTGGGCATGAGTAAGGAAGGTGGGCATGAGTAAGGAGTGTGGGCATGAGTAAGGAGTGTGTGCATGAGTAAGGAAGGTGGGCATGAGTAAGGAAGGTGGGCATGAGTAAGGAAGGTGGGCATGAGTAAGGTGTGTGTGGGCATGAGTAAGGAAGTGGGCATGAGTAAGGAGTGTGGGCATGAGTAAGGAGTGTGGGCATGAGTAAGGAGTGTGTGCATGAGTAAGGAGTGTGTGCATGAGTAAGGAAGGTGGGCATGAGTAAGGAAGGTGGGCATGAGTAAGGAGTGTGGGCATGAGTAAGGAAGGTGGGCATGAGTAAGGAGTGTGGGCATGAGTAAGGAAGGTGGGCATGAGTAAGGAGTGTGGGCATGAGTAAGGAGGTGGGCATGAGTAAGGAGTGTGGACATGAGTAAGGAAGGTGGGCATGAGTAAGGAGTGTGGGCATGAGTAAGGAAGGTGGGCATGAGTAAGGAGTGTGGACATGAGTAAGGAAGGTGGGCATGAGTAAGGAGTGTGGGCATGAGTAAGGAAGGTGGGCATGAGTAAGGAGTGTGGGCATGAGTAAGGAAGGTGGGCATGAGTAAGGAGTGTGGGCATGAGTAAGGAAGGTGGGCATGAGTAAGGAGTGTGGGCATGAGTAAGGAGTGTGGGCATGAGTAAGGAAGGTGGGCATGAGTAAGGAGTGTGGGCATGAGTAAGGAAGGTGGGCATGAGTAAGGAGTGTGGGCATGAGTAAGGAAGGTGGGCATGAGTAAGGAGTGTGGGCATGAGTAAGGAAGGTGGGCATGAGTAAGGAAGGTGGGCATGAGTAAGGAGTGTGGGCATGAGTAAGGAAGGTGGGCATGAGTAAGGAAGGTGGGCATGAGTAAGGAGTGTGGGCATGAGTAAGGAGTGTGGGCATGAGTAAGGAGTGTGGGCATGAGTAAGGAAGGTGGGCATGAGTAAGGAGTGTGGGCATGAGTAAGGAGTGTGGGCATAAGTAAGGAGTGTGGGCATGAGTAAGGAGTGTGGGCATAAGTAAGGAGTGTGTGCATGAGTAAGGAGTGTGTGCATGAGTAAGGAAGGTGGGCATGAGTAAGGAAGGTGGGCATGAGTAAGGAGTGTGGGCATGAGTAAGGAGTGTGTGCATGAGTAAGGAGTGTGGGCATGAGTAAGGAGTGTGTGCATGAGTAAGGAGTGTGGGCATGAGTAAGGAAGGTGGGCATGAGTAAGGAGTGTGGGCATGAGTAAGGAGTGTGGGCATGAGTAAGGAAGGTGGACATGAATACGGAGGGTAGGCACAAAAGAACAAACTGATAAAATACATCAAAACTTTTATTTATTTATTTATTTATTTATTTATTTATTTATTTATTTATTTATATACTGTATACAGTTTATACAAGAAGGTACATTGTGTTTATGCAAGTACATAGCATTGATGTTTATACATTCTGGTAAAGCCATTAACACGCATAGTGTTTTGGGCAGGTCGTTAATCTAACAGATAATTTTAAGTAGGTAATGTCTAGAAAAATTAATAAAATGTTAACAGGTACATTGTAAGAAAATTTGACAAAGATTAGTAGGTATATTAGGGTAAAATTTGAGGGTTATATACAGGTATATGGTAGCATAATTTGAAGATTATTTCAAGTTGTAATGCAATAAAATATGTGTTCAACATAACAACCATGATATAAGATGATAGCAATGATTACAATGGTAAAGTTGTATGGCTTAGGAACATATATTGGGGAGATTGGGTACCACTAGATACCGTGCGAGTTTCAAGCACTAGGTAGGAAACTATGAAGATGAAATTAGGTACATTTTGGTTTTGTATTTGAATAAGGCAAAAGTTGGACAGCTTTTCAATTCATAGAGGAGTTCCATAGACTAGGTCCCTTTATTTGCATAGAGTGTTTTCAAAGATCAAGTTTGACTCTGAGGATATCAAAAAACCAGCGTTGAATGTAATGAAACGCCATTTTCTGGGTGAGTCCCGGAGGCTCCCCGGAGCTATCCCAGGCTGATATGCTAATTTCAGACTTTGGCATCAGTCATGTGTATGGAGTTCTTAGGCCTACCGGGGACCACGGCCAGAACCGGGCCCCCTCAGAGAGGCAAGGGGAGCAATGGCCTATAGAAGCTCCCGTGTGGTTGGAAGCATTCTATGTCTGCCATCGACCGGGACAGGCACCCAGAAAGGTAAGCGCCCCAAAACAAACTCCTATTCTGGTTAAAATTGCTACCAAAATCCGAACTAGTGGATAGAACTCCCAAACAGAAAAACAAGCAAACTAGTGTGACGTCACACGTCACCGCGCCGCTGTCTGCGCAGCTCCCCCCTCCCCGGGAGGGGGAAGGTGGAGCCCCAGACCTCCCACGCCGGCTATCCACCCATCAGTTCTGAGGCTGGATGTCAAGACACGCGAAAAACCGCCGACCGGAGGGAGGGAGGGTTGCCGGGGAGCCTCCGGGACTCACCCAGAAAATGGCGTTTCATTACATTCAACGCTGGTTTTCTGGGGCAAGCCCCGTCGGCTCCCCGGAGCTAACTACCCACAGAGGAAGATCAAAGGGACAGAACCGGGAGGCGGACACCACCCAAACAACCAAAACGCTAAAACCAAAGGAGCAGGAAAACTCAGCGACCCGACCCCCAGAGGCAAATGCCAAAAGGAAAAGAGCCGACGAAAAACAAACCGGAACCGAAGAGGCACTACCAACCGAGGAGAAGACAGAGCACGCTGACCAGATACCAGGATGGTGCAAGCGGCGCACGAACAGGCCGGAGGGGAAACGAAGCACAAGACAGCTTACTAAGCGGTGTAGAAGCAAGACCGAAAGCAAGCCAAAGCGGCTCCGCCAGCGCCGCACAAAAAGAGAGAGGCGACAGTATGTGGCACGACGACGGCCCCCAACCCCCACCAAAAACCAGGCCGACGCTAACAAGAGGAACCACCTATGAAGGTACAGGAAAAGGAAGGACCGCCAAAACACCCCATACTGCCGCCAAGACAAACACGCAGGTGGGACACCGACCACCAGCCGGAGGCGAGACCACGAGGCAGACGGAAGCAGCCCCGACAAGGCCCCTCCGAGCCCAGGAAAAAGGCGGAGCCGCAAGAAGATCTCGGGCGCGACCACCGAACTCAGGTGGTACAAGGAGATGGAACGTCTGCCGAACAGACAAATCCCAAAGCAAGCAAACCCGCCAGGAGAACAAATGACTGGTCCGACGCGAGACATCGCAAGACCCCAAAAAACCAAGTGGCAGGGCAAGCAAGGAAACCAAAGAAGGCGGAAGGGTTGCCGCCAGAACCGTACCTGAACCAAGAGGTACGAGCAACAGCAACAGACCGAGACAAAGAAGCACACCACAGGACACAGGCCGAAAAAAAAGCCCAAGAAGCCAAGGAACACACGCAGAACACCCCTGTGGCAGAGGAGGAAAACAAGGGAACACACAAACAATGAAGTGGTGGAAACCGACCACATCCCCCAACATAGCAGCAAGTGCAGGCAAAACTGACCAAAGGAGATGCCAGGAAAACGACTGGGGTGAGGCAGGACGAAAGAGCAGAAGCATAAAAAACCCCAGGAGTAAGGACACGCCACTGCGAAACACGGTACTAATGCACACGCGCAGTAGTAGCAACATACAACCTGGTGGATAAACACAGGCTGTTTAACACAAGGGGCACACGCACTAGGGGACGCAGGTGGAAACTGAATGCCCAAATGAGCCACAGAGATATTAGAAAGAACTTTTTTAGTGTCAGAGTGGTTGACAAATGGAATGCATTAGGAAGCGATGTGGTGGAGGCTGACTCCAAACTCAGTTGCAAGTGTAGAAATGATAGAGCCCAATAGGCTCAGGAAACTGTACACCTGTTATAAGATTGACGTTTGAGAGGCGGGACCAAAGAGCCAGAGCTCAACCCCCGCAAGCACAACTAGGAGTATACACCACCGCAACATGCCACAGGTAAAGAGCAACTCGCTCCGGCAAAGGCAGAGAACGGAGCAGATAGACCCCAGACAGGGCCCACGGAGACACGACAGAACCCAGCAGGCCCAGGAACCCGCCTACCAGGCGACCGACGGCGGAGAAACCCCGCTCAAAACCGGCTGGATGGGGAACCGGGAGCTCATGTACACCCCAAGCCCGGCCCGAGGCCAGGCTAAAGGGAGGCCCACCAGGAAGACGCATGGGGCGGCCTGCAGGCCCACAGACTCCCCACAACCAGGATGGGCCATAACTAAGTCGAAGGCAAGCTAGTGTGCCCCGGAAGTCCACAGACCGTACCATAGGGGCATAACTTGCAATCCCCTCACAGAGTTCAGTGGCATACCTATAATAGGTTAAGTAACAATTGCAATTACGAAACCAAAAGATGCGTATTGTAACCTACTAAGTAGGTCAGGGAAGGTCGGTGTTTTCCACGAAGTCTTTTAAGGGAAACTTATGTTCAGTATGGCACCTACGCACGGAACGAAGAAGTCAATATTGATGTAATAAAGATGCGGGGACGGGTTGGTGCAAGAGAGAACCGGATCAGCACCTCCAAGGATACCCGATCAACCAGGCTGTGACTCATACGTCGGGCAGCGAGCAGCCATGTCCAACAGCCAGCATGACCAGTCCAGGAGGCCTGGTCGATGACCGGGCCGCGGGGACGCTAAGCCCCGGAAGCACCTCAAGTTAACCTCAAGATAAGGTACCAGCGAGAAGGCGTATGCTCGCAAGGAGGTCGTGTAACAACTGCAGACCTCTGATGGATATACAGTGTTCCCCGAGTGTGCCTATGGCACCACTGCACTCCACTGGTACTATCCCGCAAGTTCTACCAGATAGGCGGGACCCAAAAGCCAGAGCGCATAAACCTTGCAAGCACAGCCAGGAGCCCTACCAGGCGAGTACAGAACCAACACCACAAACCCCCACACCACATAACACTAACAAAGGTGGGACCCCTGAATGACCCTAGCATGGGTTGGACATGCACAAGAGTGGGACAGGAAGGGGTGAAAAAAGGGGACCGACACTGGTGTGCGAACGGTCTCAGTCGTACAAAAAGAGACCTAAAGAAGGACAGGCATATAACACCACATCCAGCGCCCTGCCAAAAGACGCCAGACCGCAGAAACTCACCTGGCAAACGGTGGCTCGAAGTGACACGACTCAACCGAGCCCAGAAGAACCTGGGAGCACCGCCAGGTGAAGAAGCCAGAGCCGGACCTGCAGGAGAGCAAGGAAGAGGCGAAGAAGGCGGCCCACACCCATGACACAGGGGAAACCTCGGCGGCCTCCCCACAACTGGAACCCAGGACACCCCCGGAGCGAAAAGGGGCACATACCGCGGCAAGGGAGAAGAGCGAAAGGCGAAGCACTGGAGCAAAAAGACGACGAACACCGGCACTACACACCGCCCAGACCAAAACAAACTCCGCGGCGCACGCGCATGACATGCTGGCCGAAAACGCGCAACCTACCCTGCGGGAAGGCGGCAACCAAGACTACTGCACAAGAAAAGTAGCCAAAAGAGTGAGCAGGAACAAGAAAACCGGCCAAAGAAGCGAAGACAGAGCCCAAACAAGGCACGCAACCGGGCCACAAGCAGCCCAACAAGGCTGCAAGTAGCCCAACAGGGCCACAAGTAGCCCAACAGGGCACAAGTAGCCCAACAGGGCCAGAAAGAGCCAAAACCGGGCCAAAAGTAGCCCAACAGGGCTACAAGGAGCACAACAGGACCACAAGGAGCCCAACAGGGCTACAAGTAGCCCAACTCGGCAACAAGGACGAGGAGCCGACAGACGTTCCAATAACGCGGGAAGGAGGAAAAACCTTCCCGAACCCTCGAGAACACGGAAGCCAAAACCAGTCCCGAAGGCACACAAGGCGCATGCGCACCCGAGACCAGTAGTCATGTAGAACCCCCAAAACGGGGAAACATGACGAAAACACCGTCCCCAAAAAAAAGGGGTGGGGGGAAACATCCACCCACAGGACGGAACCAACCGACTCAAAGGCCAAGGAACCGAGCCCGGGGAGGGCCGACGCCCAACAGCACGTACGGCGAGTGGAGAGGAAAACCCCACTCCGCGTAACCACAAGCCCCGCCGAGAGGGGGATAAAAACCCCCACGGGGTCCTATGGGGCCAAGGCCCCCAAGTCAGCCCCTCCGCAGCCCCGGGAACCCACACAACAGGCCCCGGGCCGAGCCGTCCCCCTAAAGCCCCGGCCGTACCAGAAAACCGGGACAGCCGTGAAAACACTAAGGAAGGGAGCCCACTGGCAGACTCTTACAACACGGGGAGGAACAGGCTCGAATGCCCCCGTCACTACCCCGGAAGGGGATTTCCCCGAGACTGCCCGAGTCTCAACACCACCAAACCCCGCCCTGAACCTACAGACGGTAAGGAACCGGATGCAGGCAGGAAGGGAATCCAGGGGAAAACAAGAACCAAAACGGGGCAGCCCCGGGGCTCCCGGGGAGTTACCACGAGAGCGTTGCCACCACCAAGGCTCAAGTGCAACGCCTCTGCTGCCCGCACCAGCTGAGCACAACTGGGTAACCGAGCCATAACGAGCAACAAACTCGCAGGACTCCGGGTCGAAGGTGTCACCGACCCCACAGGCAGCAGACGGAGGCAAAACAGAGAGTCACCCAGAGACAAGGGGTGAGCAACCCTCAAACTCGCTGGAAGCGAGGGGGGGCTCTGGGGTCACATCCATCGGACCCACGCGCCCCCAGGGGTTTCCCAGGGTCCCGAGCGTTTACTATAAGAGGACTCGCGCTCAGGTAATCCCAGGCAGGGTACTGCTAACCGGCACCCAAAACTACCAAACAACTTTCTAAGAGCTGAACCCCCGGGACGTGTACACTCACGGGGACCTAGCAGGGGGTACCACCAGAAAACTCAGAACACAAGGGACACCAGGGGCAAGAACGAAGGCAGACCCCCCCACCAGGTAGATAAACAAAAAGAAAAAGAAAACCCCGCAAGAGGACAGCGTACCCAAGCGGAACAGAGCCGGCCGCTATGATTGGGAAAAGACAAGCTGCACAGTACCCTGCGCCCCACCAGTGCAAAACTGCCCCTTACTCTAAGGCGAACAAGGGAGACAGAACACCCGAGCACACAAAGAGCGGCCGAAAACCAAGCAGTAAACGGCCTAGCAGGGGCAGACCCCAAGGAACTTGTGGAAGGTGGCCCCAAGTCCCAAGGGCAGTACTTACAGGGCACCTAGGGAGGGAACCCTAGGCGCATGCAGCCCGAGTACTGGAGAATCACTCCCGGCTCGCGCACCACCTAGAAAACAGACACCACACTCTAGGTGCAGTGCTGAAACAACCACTGGAGCCGGAGCACATAACCGGTGCCTATAGCATCAGCCGAAGAACTGATGGGTGGATAGCCGGCGTGGGAGGTCTGGGGCTCCACCTTCCCCCTCCCGGGAGGGGGGAGCTGCGCAGACAGCGGCGCGGTGACGTGTGACGTCACACTAGTTTGCTTGTTTTTCTGTTTGGGAGTTCTATCCACTAGTTCGGATTTTGGTAGCAATTTTAACCAGAATAGGGGTTTGTTTTGGGGCGCTTACCTTTCTGGGTGCCTGTCCCGGTCGATGGCAGACATAGAATGCTTCCAACCACACGGGGGCTTCTATAGGCCATTGCTCCCCTTGCCTCTCTGAGGGGGCCCGGTTCTGGCCGTGGTCCCCGGTAGGCCTAAGAACTCCATACACATGACTGATGCCAAAGTCTGAAATTAGCATATCAGCCTGGGATAGCTCCGGGGAGCCGACGGGGCTCCCCCCAGAAANATCATTGACAAGTGTAATAGTGAAAGTATTGGAAAAACTAATCAAAACTAATGGGTAGAACACTGGAGAAGAAATGATTAATATCAGACAGACAGTATGGTTTTCGATCTGGAAGATCCTGTGTATAGGAATTTACTCAGTTTCTATGATCGAGCCACAGAGATATTACAAAGAAAGAGATAGTTGGGTTGATGCATCTATCTGAGACCCTAAAAAAGGCTTTCGACAGAGTTTCATAAGAGGTTGTTCTGGAAACTGGAAAATATTGGAGGGGGTGACAGTTAAGCGTCTAACATGGATGAAAATTTTCTGACTGATAGAAAAATGAGGGCAGTAATCAGAGACAATGTATCAGACTGGAGAAATGTCACAAGTGGAGTACCACAGGGTTCAGTTCTTGCACCAGTGATGTTTATTGTCTAAATAAATGATCTACCAGTTGGTATACAGAATTATATGACATGTTTGATGATGATGATAAGATAACAGGAAGGATAAGAAATTTAGATGATTGTCATGCCCTTCAAGAAGACCTGGACAAAAATAAGTATAATGAGCACCACTTGGCAAATGGAATTTAATGTTAATAAATGCTATGTTATGGAATGTGGAGTAGGAGAACATGGACCCCATCACAACCTATATTATGTGAGAAATCTTTAAAGAATTCTGATAAAGAAGAGATCTAGGGGTGGTTCTAGACAGAAGACCAACTTCACCTGAGGATCACATAAAGAATATTGTGTGAGGAGCCTATGACAACGCTTTCTAACTTCTAGAATGCTTTTAAATACATGGATGGCGATATACTAAAGAAATTGTTCACGGCTTTTGTTAGACAAAGCTAGTAATATGCAGCGGTTGTGTGGTGCCCCTATCTTAAGAAGCACATCAACAAACTGGAAAAGGTGCAAAGACATGCTACTAAGTGGCTCCCAGAATGAAGGGCAAGAGCTATGAGGAGAGGTTAGAGGCATTAAAATATGCCAAAACTAGAAGACAGAGAAAAGAGGTGATATGATCACTACATACAAAATAGTAACAGGAGTTGAAAAATCTATAGGAAAGATTTCCTGAGACCTGGAACTTTAAGAACAAGAGGTCATAGATTTAAACTAGCTAAACACAGATGCCGAAGAAAATAAGAAAGTCACTTTCGCAAATAGAATGATAGACGGTTGGAACAAGTTAGGTGAGAACGTGGTGGAGGCCAAGACCGTCAGTAGTTTCAAAGCGTTATATGACAAAGAGTGCTGGGAAGACGGGACACCATGAGTGTAGCTCTCATCCTGTAACTACACTTAGGTAATTACTCAGTACTTCGGAAGTGAGTAACAATCAATGAAGTAGCCCATGGTACACAGCGCGACTTCGCTCTCAGTGCACCAAGTACAGATAAACTTTAGCTTCCTGTTTCTTCATTCTGTGTACTTGCAAATAATGCACTCACATACACCCTTGGCTTTAGTACTTGTAGGTGGTATGTAGCCAAGCTTGTAAAGCATAAGGTAGTATTGAAAAGATTATAGGAAAAGATCAATTTGTAAGGTAGTCTTGAAAAGATCGCTTTGTATGGTCCCACACAGGAAGAGATTCAGCTTACTTAAGAGTGTCCGTCAACCTTAAGATTGTCCGTCAATTGGGAAGAGATTCAGGTATTCTTGAAAATATGTATGGAAAACACCACCATGGAAGCCGGTAACACTGTTCATCTATGCTATTTGTATCAGATGCATCATCACTGAATGCAGAAAACGATTCATCTAAGTATCATCTAAATAAATAGCATAGGATTGCAAGGGTGACGCTTAAGAGCTACAACTGGATACGCTCGCTGTATCATCCTCATAGATGCTGTATCACTTGCATCCGACCTTTGTGTTAGGTCCTTATTGCGCCTAGCTTCCCCAATATTATGACCCTTATGTTCTTCAAACAATAAGGTTTGAATTTCACCGACAGAACTTTATCTTTCAACACCTCATCAGACAGGTGTTTGGGAGCCAAAGGCGTGTGCGCCACCCATGGTTGCTCATTCAGTACTAACCCAGCCAGCAGCCCTAGGGCATTCTGGGAATTTTTTCCAAGATGGCTGCCTCTCACTGGAGGTCCTAAGAGTCCATTTCGTACGCAACCAACCTCGTACACATTTAGAACTGGTTACGAAAATCAAAAGGAGTTTTCTCGGTTGACGCAGTTTCCCGCCGACCGAGAAATCTCGGTTGGCGCAGTTAAGTGGTTAATACACTCACCATCACTGGGTGATGACAATATAATTAATATACTCACCTTCACTGGGTAATGATACCATGATTAATACACTCACCATCACTGGTTCATAACACCATGATTAATACACTTGCCATCACTGGTTCATAACACCATGATCAATACACTTGCCATCACTGGTTCATAACACCATGATTAATACACTTGCCATCACTGGTTCATAACACCATGATCAATACACTTGCCATCACTGGTTCATAACACCATGATTAATACACTCACCATCATTGGGTATTGACAACACGATTAATACACTCTGTCATGTTCATAGAAAACGGTACCACCCGTTTGTTTGTGTTGCGGCTGGGACGCCGGTAGAGAAGGTAAACAAAGCATACAGGACGCTACCAGCTTGGGAGCTACTCTAGTCATGTAATCAGTTTAAGTATTAAAGTCAGTAACCAGGAATGACTTTACATCAACCTTATTACCAAGACTATCTCAGCTATACACAGATACCACACACTCCATCACCATCACTGGGTAATGACAATATGATTAATACACTCGCCATCACTGGTTAATGACAACACCATGATTAATACATTCACCATTACTGGTTAATGACATCAAGATTAATACACTCACCATCATTAGTTAATAACACTATAATAAATACACTCACCATCACTAGTTATTGAAAACATAATACACTCACTATCACTAGTTACTGTAAACATCATGATTAATATGCTCACCATAACTGGTTAATAACATCAACATGATACACTCACTCACTTGTTGTACAGTAAGAATCAAATTGTCCTTACCATCATTAATGGGCAGAAGTTGTGTTTGCTATCGTCCTTGGTAGCCGAGCAGAGACTGGAAGCCGTATTACCTATTAGAGGGAAATAAAACATTTAAGGTTTCTATAACTCAATTTTCCCACCAAAACATAAATGTTTAGAAAAATTAATTTTTTTTATGTATTGTGCTAAGAGCAGAAGTGAGGAGGGTGAGCAAGTTTAAGACCAGGTAGGACTAAGGAGTGTGGGCATGAGTAAGGAGTGTGGGCATGAGTAAGGTGTGTGGGCATGAGTAAGGAGTGTGGGCATGAGTAAGGAGTGTGGGCATGAGTAAGGAGTGTGGGCATGAGTAAGGAGTGTGGGCATGAGTAAGGAGTGTGTGCATGAGTAAGGTGTGTGGGCATGAGTAAGGAGTGTGGGCATGAGTAAGTGTGTGTGCATGAGTAAGGAAGGTGGGCATGAGTAAGGAGTGTGTGCATGAGTAAGGTGTGTGTGCATGAGTAAGGAGTGTGGGCATGAGTAAGGTGTGTGGGCATGAGTAAGGAAGGTGGGCATGAGTAAGGTGTGTGGTGCATGAGTAAGGAAGGTGGGCATGAGTAAGGAGTGTGGGCATGAGTAAGGAGTGTGGGCATGAGTAAGGAGTGTGTGCATGAGTAAGGAGTGTGGGCATGAGTAAGGAGTGTGGGCATGAGTAAGGTGTGTGTGCATGAGTAAGGAGTGTGGGCATGAGTAAGGAGTGTGGGCATGAGTAAGGAGTGTGGGCATGAGTAAGGAGTGTGGGCATGAGTAAGGAGTGTGGGCATGAGTAAGGAGTGTGGGCATGAGTAAGGAGTGTGGGCATGAGTAAGGAAGGTGGGCATGAGTAAGGAGTGTGGGCATGAGTAAGGAGTGTGTGCATGAGTAAGGAGTGTGGGCATGAGTAAGGAGTGTGGGCATGAGTAAGGAGTGTGGGCATGAGTAAGGAGTGGGCATGAGTAAGGAGTGTGGGCATGAGTAAGGAGTGTGTGCATGAGTAAGGGTTGGTGGTGTGTGCGAGTAAGGAGTGTGTGGGCATGAGTAAGGAGTGTGGGCATGAGTAAGGAGTGTGGGCATGAGTAAGGAGTGTGGGCATGAGTAAGGAGTGTGGGCATGAGTAAGGAGTGTGGGCATGAGTAAGGAGTGTGTGCATGAGTAAGGAGTGTGGGCATGAGTAAGGAGTGTGTGGGCATGAGTAAGGAGTGTGGGCATGAGTAAGGAGTGTGTGCATGAGTAAGGAGTGTGGGCATGAGTAAGAGTGTGTGGGCATGAGTAAGGAGTGTGGGCATGAGTAAGGAGTGTGGGCATGAGTAAGGAGTGTGGGCATGAGTAAGGAGTGTGGGCATGAGTAAGGAGTGTGGCATGAGTAAGGAGTGGTGCATGAGTAAGGAGTGTGTGGCATGAGTAAGGAGTGTGGGCATGAGTAAGGAGTGTGGGCATGAGTAAGGAGGTGGGCATGAGTAAGGAGTGTGGCATGAGTAAGGAGTGTGTGGCATGAGTAAGGAGTGTGGGCATGAGTAAGGAGTGTGGGCATGAGTAAGGAGTGTGGGCATGAGTAAGGAGTGTGGGCATGAGTAAGGAGTGTGGGCATGAGTAAGGAGTGTGTGCATGAGTAAGGAGTGTGGGCATGAGTAAGGAGTGTGGGCATGAGTAAGGAGTGTGGGCATGAGTAAGGAGTGTGTGGGCATGAGTAAGGAGTGTGGGCATGAGTAAGGAGTGTGGGCATGAGTAAGGAGTGTGTGGGCATGAGTAAGGAGTGTGGGCATGAGTAAGGAGGTGTGGGCATGAGTAAGGAGTGTGGCATGAGTAAGGAGTGTGGGCATGAGTAAGGAGTGTGGGCATGAGTAAGGAGTGTGGGCATGAGTAAGGAGGTGGGGCATGAGTAAGGAGTGTGGGCATGAGTAAGGAGTGTGGCATGAGTAAGGAGTGTGGGCATGAGTAAGGAGTGTGGGCATGAGTAAGGAGTGTGGGCATGAGTAAGGAGTGTGGGCATGAGTAAGGTGTGTGGGCATGAGTAAGGAGTGTGGGCATGAGTAAGAGTGTGGGCATGAGTAAGGAGTGTGTGCATGAGTAAGGAGTGTGGGCATGAGTAAGGAGTGTGGGCATGAGTAAGGAGTGTGTGGGCATGAGTAAGGAGTGTGGGCATGAGTAAGGAGTGTGGGCATGAGTAAGGTGTGGGCATGAGTAAGGTGTGTGGGCATGAGTAAGGTGTGTGGGCATGAGTAAGGAGTGTGGGCATGAGTAAGGAGTGTGGCATGAGTAAGGAGTGTGGGCATGAGTAAGGTGTGTGTGGCATGAGTAAGGAGTGTGGGCATGAGTAAGGTGTGTGTGCATGAGTAAGGAGTGTGGGCATGAGTAAGGAGTGTGGGCATGAGTAAGGAGTGTGTGCATGAGTAAGGAGTGTGGGCATGAGTAAGGTGTGTGGGCATGAGTAAGGAGTGTGGGCATGAGTAAGGAGTGTGGGCATGAGTAAGGAGTGTGGGCATGAGTAAGGAGTGTGGGCATGAGTAAGGAGTGTGGGCATGAGTAAGGAGTGTGGGCATGAGTAAGGAGTGTGGCATGAGTAAGGAGTGTGGGCATGAGTAAGGAGTGTGGGCATGAGGAGTGTGGGCATGAGTAAGGAGTGTGGGCATGAGTAAGGAGTGTGGGCATGAGTAAGGAGTGTGGGCATGAGTAAGGAGTGTGGGCATGAGTAAGGTGTGTGGGCATGAGTAAGGAGTGTGGGCATGAGTAAGGAGTGTGGGCATGAGTAAGGAGTGTGGGCATGAGTAAGGAGTGTGGCATGAGTAAGGAGTGTGGGCATGAGTAAGGAGTGTGGGCATGAGTAAGGAGTGTGGGCATGAGTAAGGAGTGTGGGCATGAGTAAGGAGTGTGGGCATGAGTAAGGAGTGTGGGCATGAGTAAGGAGTGTGGGCATGAGTAAGGAGTGTGGGCATGAGTAAGGAGTGTGTGGGCATGAGTAAGGAGTGTGGGCATGAGTAAGGAGTGTGGCATGAGTAAGGAGTGTGGGCATGAGTAAGGAGTGTGGGCATGAGTAAGAGTGTGTGGCATGAGTAAGGAGTGTGTGCATGAGTAAGGTGTGTGGGCATGAGTAAGGAGTGTGGGCATGAGTAAGGAGTGTGGCATGAGTAAGGAGTGTGGCATGAGTAAGGAGTGTGTGGGCATGAGTAAGGAGTGTGTGCATGAGTAAGGAAGGTGGGCATGAGTAAGGAGTGTGGGCATGAGTAAGGAGTGTGGGCATGAGTAAGGAGGTGGGCATGAGTAAGGAGTGTGGGCATGAGTAAGGAGTGTGGGCATGAGTAAGGAGGTGGGCATGAGTAAGGAGTGTGTGCATGAGTAAGGAGGTGGGCATGAGTAAGGAGTGTGTGGGCATGAGTAAGGAGTGTGGGCATGAGTAAGGAGTGTGGGCATGAGTAAGGGTGTGTGGGCATGAGTAAGGAGTGGGCATGAGTAAGGAGTGTGTGGCATGAGTAAGGAGTGTGGGCATGAGTAAGGAGTGTGGGCATGAGTAAGGAGTGTGGGCATGAGTAAGGAGTGTGGGCATGAGTAAGGAGTGTGGGCATGAGTAAGGAGTGTGGGCATGAGTAAGGAGTGTGGGCATGAGTAAGGAGTGTGGGCATGAGTAAGGAGTGTGGGCATGAGTAAGGAAGTGGGCATGAGTAAGGAGTGTGGGCATGAGTAAGGAGTGTGGGCATGAGTAAGGAGTGTGGGCATGAGTAAGGAGTGTGGGCATGAGTAAGGAGTGTGGGCATGAGTAAGGAGTGTGGGCATGAGTAAGGAGTGTGGGCATGAGTAAGGAGTGTGGGCATGAGTAAGGAGTGTGGGCATGAGTAAGGAAGGTGGGCATGAGTAAGGAGTGTGGGCATGAGTAAGGAGTGTGGGCATGAGTAAGGAGTGTGGGCATGAGTAAGGAGGTGGGCATGAGTAAGGAGTGGGCATGAGTAAGGAGTGTGGGCATGAGTAAGGAGTGTGGCATGAGTAAGGAGTGTGGCATGAGTAAGGAGTGTGGGCATGAGTAAGGAGTGTGGGCATGAGTAAGGAGTGTGGGCATGAGTAAGGAGTGTGGCATGAGTAAGGAGTGTGGGCATGAGTAAGGAGTGTGGGCATGAGTAAGGAGTGTGGGCATGAGTAAGGAGTGTGGGCATGAGTAAGGAAGGTGGGCATGAGAGGGGGTAAGGAGTGTGGGCATGAGTAAGGAGTGTGGGCATGAGTAAGGAAGGTGGGCATGAGTAAGGAGTGTGGGCATGAGTAAGGAGTGTGGGCATGAGTAGGGAAGGTGGACATGAATACGGAGGGTAGGCACAAAAGAAGGAACTGATAAAATACATCAAAACTTTTATTTATTTATTTATTTATTTATTTGTATATACAGTATATACAAGAAGGTACATTGGGTTTATGTGAGTACATAGCATTGATGTTTATACATTCTGGTAAACAAAAAAACAGCCTGTGACAAAAACTTCAACCTGTGCACATTGCTTTTAGAAAACTTATTAATTTGTTATTACATAATTACTAGTACTTATTTCATTTGTTTTTGTTCTAAAATTAATGGTAATTCCTGTACACAGGTGGTCCCTCCCGACGCTCTCCTCCCACCCTCCCGACACCACCCACCCACCCCACCCCCTCCTACACCATGCGCCTCGAGTCACGGGCAGACGGGATTAATACCGTATGGCCCGCCTCATGTTTTCATATACCTATATCCGTCCAAACTCTCGTTAATCCGGTTCCTGTGGCTATTTTGGCCGGATATTGTGATAACTTTATCCGATTGCGATTTTGGCCGTATTAAGGCGTTTTTCGGATGTTCGAATCCCGGATAATCGCGGGGTTACAGTATAATTTATTTGCATCGTCGAAGGCATCCGAGAATGTGCAAGAAGCAGCGCGACCCCACCATGTGGTGTCGTCATTATTCAAACGATCGGTCGCCATACAAGATGAATTGTCGGCGATCGGGCTGGTCGTTACCCAAAATGTTCACCATTTGAGGTACCACTGTATATGTGTATGTGTGTATTTGTATACAGGGTATGTGGAAGCTGGTCAGAATTGCATTTCTCCTTTGTAAATGCACATTAAGGACATTATGTAAAATGACACCTCAAACACTGTTTATGTAAGACAGATGTAAATGTGTATTTATGTTTGTAGGTTAGCTTAGTATTTTAAAAGCACTACAATCACCTTCTCTGATTGATTGTTCAATATATCACTGAATTATATGTTTAACAAATCTCTAACCCTGTCCATGGAGGACAGAAGAAAATGTACATATGCTGATTAGCATTGTAAATGTGTGGCCACACCAGCTTATTTGTACAGGTATGGAGAATAAAACAGGTAGATATTTATATATAATGTGTGTATATAGCGTAATAACACTACAAACAGTATTGTTGGAAGAGAAATATTAGTGCATCTGGCCTTGAGGGCGGCAGCCATCAGCTGACTGTGTGAGGTCCTACGTCTTTGTGCTTTTACTCACCATACAAGCTTAGATGTACAGTTATGGTGAACAAAACATGTAGATACTTATATGTAACGTCTGTATATGAAAGCAAAAACAGTATGGTGGGTGGAGAATGGTGGGAAGTCAGGTGAGGTGAGGGAGGGAGTGGCAGGCAGTGGCGGGCTGCCACTGCCACTCAGCATGCCAACTTAGTGGTTCATTATGGTGAACACGAATGTAGACACTTATATATAACATCTGTATATAGTGAATAAAAGCAAAATCAGTATGGTAGGAGGAGAATGTGGGTGAGGGAGGGAGAGCGTGAGTGGCTGGCTGGTACACGGCGGTCACTCCTCGTTACTTTTTGACTCATAATAGCAACTTACTGGTTCGTTATGGTGAACAAAACATGCAGATACTTATATATAACCTGTGTATATAGTGTAATAACCGACGAAGTATTTGTTCACTGTTTGATGAACATAATTGAATCAACAATATGTACACCATATTTTTAGTACACCGATGATTCACTCATTTTATTATATAAATATATCACACTACACACTATTGAATAATATTACAGCAAAAAAACTATGAAAAATCAATCAGACATTGAAATAATTAGGTAATTATCTCTTTGTGGCAACTCCGGCCTGACAGCTGGCGAGCAAGAGACCGCCTGGGACGCACGCTGAGTCAGCGCCTGTTTTTTGCCAGACTTCCCCGCCCTATAGCGGGCAATATATGCCACTTACGATTTTTTATTATTTTTCCCATGATCAGTGAACACAAATTAACAGGTTAGGAAGAAAAAAGATTTTTTATTTTTTTTTGTATGCGCCTGTGGGTGTCAAATGGTATATAGCCATGCGCCATTTAAGGGTTAATCGAGGTGCCACTGTATAGTGTACTAACAGCAAAAACACTGTTTTAATGATCATAGAATATAATATACATGTCACATATATGAGCCCTATAATTTTCAGCACAGCAATATTCCACACATTGAACTATATAAATTCCACAAATTACACACTTTTTAATAATATTACAGCAAAAAAACAGAAAAAAGACGAATAAGAAACATCAGAATATTTGTGAAACATTATATTCACGGCAACTGCCTCTAACAGGATGCAGGATGGCGGGGCCTAGTGACCTTGAGCTCTCCATCGCTCACCGCCCATAATTTGCTCAACTTTCCAGCTCCATCGCAGCTAAAGTATGTCACATACAATATTTTTTTTTTTAGTTTCCCGTGATCAGAGACTGTACAGTATTTTAACAATATAAGAAGAGAAAATTATTTTTTGGAAAGAATCTATTTTCTGTGTGCCAAAGGGTTGCCATATTTTAATGCAGAGCAGTGCAGTGGTTAAACAAAACATATGCTGTTCGATTAGACAAATAGCTCTTTATCCATTTCAGTAATTTTCCTTGTATTCCCAGCTCCGCAAGCCGTTCCAGCATGATTTCCCTGTTTGCTGTATCAAAAGCTGCTGCTAGGTCTAGGCAAAAGCTGCTGCTGCTGCTAGGGTGCCGGTCGGCCGAGCGGACAGCACGCGGGACTTGTGATCCTGTGATCCTGGGTTCGATCCCAGGCGCCGGCGAGAAACAATGGGCAGAGTTTCTTTCACCCTATGCCCCTGTTACCTAGCAGTAAAATAGGTACCTGGGTGTTAGTCAGCTGTCACGGGCTGCTTCCTGGGGGTGGAGGCCTGGTCGAGGACCGGGCCATGGGGACACTAAAAAGCCCCGAAATCATCTCAAGATAACCTCAAGATAGGTCGATGAAGACTGCTTGAGAAGCTTCAATATGAGCGAAGTAGTCAGGAAAACATTGTTGTGTACTGAGCCCAGGCATAAATCCAAACAGTTGGGGAGACAGGTGCCCCTGTATACGATACGTAAGTCGGTTAAGGACAATGTGTTCAAGCACTTTACAAACACACAATGTTAGAGATATGGGCCTATAATTATCTGAGTGTGGTTTGGGGATATGAACAATAATACTCTTTGTCCAAGCATCAGGTAATATTCCTTCCTTAAGCTGCACAACACATATAACACTTTGTCCAAGCATAATATTCACTTAACCCTTAAGCTGCACAACACGTCATATGGCATTTTGAGTAACTTACACAAAAGTGCGCATCACGTCATATGACATGATGGAGTACTGCGCAAGATTTGAATAGCCAGCGAGGTAGGGGGGGCCCCCATACGCTGCCCAGGGGCTATAGTAAACAGCCGCCATTTTGAAAAAATCCAGCTCCGCCACCAACTCGTAGGAAGCCTCAGTTACCCCGCAGTCACCATGGCGAGCACACGGTCAAACGTCTCCCGGGCACACACCACTCAATCACTTACTCAAGAACAAATAACTAGGGAATTATTTTCTGATGGTGAGGAAAGTGATATTGATGACTCTGACATTGATAAGCACTACACACAATTGACCGATGATAGTAGCACATTGAGTGAATTTGAGATACAGCCTCCTCCCATGGCGAGGCCTACACGCTCACCAGTGCCTCCTCGCCCAGTGTCTATTCCAAATCGCGCACGACCACACAGTTCTTGTACTTATAAATGAATAAAGTAAATAAATAAATGTTTATTCAGGTAAGGTACATACATACAAGAGATTTTACAAAAATTGATAGATTTATAGATAGAGCTAGTGCATACAATGCCTAAAGCCACTATTACGCAAAGCGTTTCGTTATTTAGAGTATGAGGATATTTTGGGCGACGAGTCAGAGGAAGGTGACTCTTTTTCTGGTTTTAATTAATGAGGTGGATTCAGTGCATAATATTACCATGCCTGTCGCTAGTGCCAGTGGTGTTACCAAGAGAGATTTTGTTGCGTCATCAGCGTCTCGCCCAGCCAAGCGCTGCCGCATGGCACCACATGAGGAACCAAGACCCTCATGTTCACGTGATTTTACCTCATGTTCATGTAGCACCCGTACTTTGCATAGACGGGCTTCAGCTCCTGATACTTGGTGTAATTACCTAAGTGTAATTACCTAAGTGTAGTTACAGGATGAGAGCTACACTCGTGGTGTCCCATCTTCCCAGCACTCTTTGTCATATAACGCTTTGAAACTACTGACGGTCTTGGCCTCCACCACCTTCTCCCCTAACTTATTCCAACCGTCTACCACTCTGTTTGCGAAAGTGAATTTTCTTATATTCGCCATCTGTGTTTAGCTAGTTTATATCTATGACCTCTTGTTCTTAAAGTTCCAGGTCTCAGGAAATCTTCCCTATCGATTTTATCAATTCCTGTTACTATTTTGTATGTAGTGATCATATCACCTCTTTTTCTTCTGTCTTCTAGTTTTGGCATATTTAATGCCTCTAACCTCTCCTCGTAGCTCTTGCCCTTCAGTTCTGGGAGCCACTTAGTAGCATGTCTTTGCACCTTTTCCAGTTTGTTGATGTGCTTCTTAAGATATGGGCACCACACAACCGCTGCATATTCTAGCTTTGGCCTAACAAAAGTTGTGAACAATTTCTTTAGTATATTGCCAGCCATGTATTTAAAAGCAATTCTGAAGTTAGAAAGCATAGCATAGGCTCCTCGCACAATATTCTTTATGTGGTCCTCAGGTGATAGTTTTCTATCTAGAACCACCCCTAGATCTCTTTCTTTATCAGAATTATTTAAAGATTTCTCACATAATATATAGGTTGTGTGGGGTCTGTGTTCTCCTATTCCACATTCCATAACATGGCATTTATTAACATTAAATTCCATTTGCCAAGTGGTGCTCCATATACTTATTTTGTCCAGGTCATCTTGAAGGGCATGACAATCATCTAAGTTTCTTATCCTTCCTATTATCTTAGCATCATCAGCAAACATGTTCATATAATTCTGTATACCAACTGGTAGATCATTTATGTAGACAATAAACATCACTGATGCAAGAACTGAACCCTGTGGTACTCCACTTGTGACATTTCTCCAGTCCGATACATTGCCTCTGATCACTGCCCTCATTTTTCTATCAGTCAGAAAAATTTCATCCATGTTAGAAGCATACCTGTCACTCCTCCAATATTTTCCAGTTTCCAGAACAACCTCTTATGTGGAACTCTGTCGAAAGCCTTTTTTAGGTCCAGATAGATGCAGTCAACCCAACCATCTCTTTCCTGTAATATCTCTGTTGCTCGAGTGTAGAAACTGAGAAAATTCGATACACAGGATCTTCCAGATCAAAAACCATACTGTCTGTCTGATATTATATCATTTCTCTCCAGGTGTTCTACCCATTTAGTTTTAATTATTTTTTCCAAAATTTTGACTATTACACTTGTCAATGATACCGGTCTATAATTAAGGGGGTCTTCCCTGCTTCCACTTTTGTAGATTTGAACTATGTTAGCTTTTTTCCACACATCAGCTACAACTCCTGTAAACAGGGATGCCTGAAAAATCAGTTGAAGAGGAATGCTGAGCTCAGGTGCACATTCTCTCAGAACCCATGGTGAAACTCCATCTGGACCAACTGCTTTGTTCTTATTTAGCTCCTTGAGCATTTTTTCCACTTCGTCTCTTAGACACCTCTATGTGCTCTATGTTGTTCTCTGGAATTCTTTGTATCTGGTTCCCTGAAGATTTCATTTTTTTTTTTTGTACAAACACACTTTGAACTTTTCGTTTAATGTTTCACACATTTCCTTTTCATTTTCCGTGAATCTATTCCCATTTTCAACCTCTGAATATTATCCTTTACCTGCAATTTGTTGTTCATGAATTTATGGTAGCATTCGAGCCTGGTCCTCCTGCCAGAGCGTCTGGGTCTGACCAGTGGGCCCCCTTTATTCAAGCTTTTTCGCTGCTCCCGCTTCTTCTTTAGGGGTGGGGGATCTGGAGGACGGCTCAGCCCTGTGGTCCCCTGGGTGGGATCCTGGGGTGGGGGAAGAGTTGACTTGGGGGCCTTGGGCCCGTTGGACCCCCCCTAGGTTTTTCTGCCCTCAGAGCGGGGCTTAGTGTACAGGGTGAGGGGTCTCTTTCGATCACTCCTCGTTCGAATTAGGTTGTGGTGTCTACCCCTCCCAGGCTCGGTTCTGTGATTCCGTGGATTCTTCGTTCCGTCCTTCCGGAGGTTTTTGGCCTCCCGCTTTCCGTCTAAGGAA
>WNGS01006575.1:13956-29418 GCA_020271785.1 Procambarus virginalis | reverse complement strand
ACCAGTAAACATGGGATATCGGGAAGAACAAATGGAACATGTAAGTACGATCACCCTAGAAAGTGCAGAAAACCTCCTCAATACAGGTAAATGTACCAAAAGCTGTGAATTCTTTCACCCAGAAATTTGCAAGAACTCTTTGGACAGGAAAGAGTGCTTCAATGCTGAATGTCCAGCTTTTCATATAAGAGGTACCAGGCGAATAAAAACCGACAGACCGCCACTATGAAAACAGCCACTACTCCATCGACCGGGATAATTTTTTAGCAAGAGGAGGAGGAGAAGAATGGCTAAAAATGACCAGACTCTATCACCAACTCGGTCAAATGCTAGAGAGGACGCAAACACAAACACGTGGCCTCCTTACCAGAGCCTCAGATATTAACACCAAGTAAAGGCATCCAGCACTTCCACAACACGATAACATCATTTATATTGCCAACATCCAGGGTATAAAAACACGCAAATCCAACAAAGTTCACTTTATAGATGGTCTCCTTCATGAGGCAAATGCAGTGTGTTTGCAGCCCTAACAGAAACCCAACAAAGGACTACCTGATGGTGTGTGAATATGGATCTCAGAGTACAATCTTTTCAGATGTGATAGGAAACACCGGCTTCAGGGTGGGGTCAGCCTATACATCAAAGACACACTCATCTGTACTGAGCTGCTAAACACCTCAAAATGATATGGTGGAAGTGCTGATAATCAAAATAGAGATCCTAAATGTAGTTATTGTCCTTGTATATAAGTCACCGGAGGCAAACCCTCAGCAGTTTAAAGACCAACTAATGAAAATAGAACACTGCTTGGAAAACCTCACAAATCCAGCTCCGAACATCATCCTGCTTGGGGACTTCAACCTACGGCACCTGAAATGGAAGCACCTGGCTAATACAGTAATATCAGAAAGAATACCAGGAAGTAGCCTAAATGAACAGGCACATGCAAATGACCTGCTACGGATGTGCGACAGGTTTGCCTTAAACCAGCAAATAGTAGAACCAACTAGGGAGAACACGCTGGACCTCATTTTCACTAATAATGATGAATTGATCAGGAACATAATGATTACAAATACCTGTTACTCAGATCACAACTTAATTGAAGTTATGACAACCATGGGGATAGACCTTCAAAACCAGTCCAGATTCCCGGTGGAGGAGATTTCAGCAAATTCAACTTCAATAATAAACAGATAAACTGGGAGCAAATAAACCAGGACTTCACAGAAATAAACTGGGAAGAACAGCTAGAAAATGCGAACCTGAACCAGTGCCTGGAAAAAATAAGCTCAGTAGCACTAGAAATATGTTCAAACCGCATCCCCTAAGAAAAAAAGAAGAGAAGAGATGCAGATTGGAACGGAACGTCGTTCCCTATATAGGCGAAGAAAACGAATCGCGGAACAACTTGAGAGTCGCACCCTATCTCAAGAACGGCGAAGAAGGTTAGGTAGCGAAATAGAAAAATTGAACTCAAGCTACAAGAATCATACAAAACCCAGGAGAGGCAAAGAGAGCAAAAGGCCATCAGTGAAATAGAGAGAAATCCGAAATATTTTTTCTCCTATGCAAAATCAAGATCAAAAACCACATCTAGTATCGGGCCCCTGCGAAAGGGAGATGGAACTTTCACCGATGACAACAAAGAAATGAGCGAGCTGAGGAAGCAGCAATACGACTCTGTTTCAGCGAGCCATTAAACGCACTAAAGATGATAACCCAAATGAATTTTTCATGGATATGATACCAACATCAAATCATATATCAGACGTCACCCTATCCCCACTGGATTTTGAAGAAGCCATAAACAGTATGCCTATGCACTCTGCACCAGGCCCGGATTCTTGGAACTCCATATTCATCAAGAACTGTAAAAAACACTATCGCAGGCCCTTCACATTCTGTGGAGACAAAGCCTAGATACTGGCGTTATTCCTGATATACTAAAAACAGCAGAGATAGCACCACTTCATAAAGGAGGAAATAAGGCAGAGGCAAAAAATTACAGACCGATAGCACTAACATCGCACATCATAAAAATTTTGAGAGAGTGCTAAGAAGTAAGATCACAAAATACATGGAATCACAGCATCTCCATAACCCCGGACAACATGGTTTCAGAACAGGGCGCTCTTGCCTGTCGCAGTTGCTGGACCACTATGATATGGCATTAGATGCTATGGAAGACAAACAAAACGCTGATGTAATTTACACAGATTTCGCAAAAGCTTTTGATAAATGTGACCATGGTGTTATTGCACATAAAATGCGCTCAAAAGGAATTACCGGAAAAATAGGCAGATGGATCTACAATTTCCTGACCAACAGAACCCAATGTGTAATAGTCAACAAAATAAAATCCAGCCCATCAACCGTTAAGAGCTCAGTCCCCCAGGGTACTGTGCTTGCTCCAGTACTTTTTCTCATCCTCATATCGGACATAGACAAGAACACAACCTATAGCACTGTATCATCCTTTGCAGATGACACTAGGATCTTCATGAGAGTAGGCAACATAGAGGACACGGCAAACCTCCAGTCAGATGTAGATCAGGTCTTTCTATGGGCTACAGAAAATAATATGGTGTTTAACGAAGATAAGTTCCAGCTCATGCGCTATGGAAAAAATGAAAATATAAAAACGGAAACCACGTACAAAACTCAGGCAAATCATAACATAGAACGAAAAGGCAATGTAAAGGATCTGGGTGTACTCATGTCGGAAGACCTTACCTTTAAAGAACACAATAAAGTAGCCGTCACAACTGCAAGAAAAATGACAGGTTGGATAACAAGAACTTTTCACACTAGAGATGCTATACCGATGATGATACTTTTCAAAACGCTTGTGCTCTCTAGAGTGGAGTACTGCTGCACAATGACAGCCCCTTTCAAAGCTGGAGAAATTGCTGACCTGGAGAGCGTGCAGAGATCCTTTACTGCTAGAATCCACTCAGTAAAACATCTAAACTATTGGGACCGACTAAAGAGCCTAAATCTGTATCCCTTGAGCGCAGGCGGGAGAGATACATAATAATTTACACGTGGAAAATATTAGAGGGGCTGGTCCAAACCTGCACACAGAAATAACATCACATGAGACCAGAAGACATGGCAGGATGTGCAGAATACCCCCGTTGAAAAGCAGAGGTGCAACTGGTACTCTGAGAGAGAACTCTATCAACATCAGAGGCCCGAGACTGTTCAACACGCTTCCACTACACATAAGGGGCATAACTGGCAAACCCCTCACAGTGTTCAAGAGAGAACTGGATAAGCACCTCCAAAGGATACCTGATCAACCAGGCTGTGACTCATACGTCAGGCTGCGAGCAGCCGCGTCCAACAGCCTGGTTGATCAGTCCAGCAACCAGGAGGCCTGGTCGACGACCGGGCCGCGGGGACGCTAAGCCCGGAAGCACCTCAAGGTAACCTCAAGGTAGTAATGTTTACTAAATAAAGGCAGATTGTTTAAGAACTGTATTAATAAGAAAATAATAATTGATAAAGAAAACATGAAATAGTTGTTTGAAAAAAAAAACATTGGTGTCTGGAGAAATAAATTTGTTGTAAATAACTAACGAATTGTAACTAAATGGTTAGGGGCCAGTAATTCAGGTTTGATAAACATAACTGTGAACTATTTACTGGATGGCAGAAAATTGTACATTTGATTTTAAAGAAACAAAGAGCATGTAAGAGAATGCGGAGATCACGGAGAAACGGGGAAAAAATATGAATTGAACTTGCAGAGAATTTGAAGAACCCGGAGAAACAAGCTAAAAATATGATTTAAACTCTCAGAGAACATGAATAATGTATAATAAGTGTACGGAGAATATGCTGTAAACCATGGAGAGAACACACAAATACAGTAAGATATTGGTAGTAAAGCTACATTTCAAATTCTTGCGGGGCAGAGTTGAGAATGGAACAGGGGGGGGGGGGAGGTGAGGTTAGGGTGGATTTTTTTTTTAATTTTGCCCCGAGGGGCGAGTTTATTGGGCAGCGTCACTCATCCTGTGAGTGGACACACCGCCATAGCAGCATGTACAATACTCCCCAATAGGAAGAAAACCCGCTGGGTTGTTCATCCTGTCACTTGTACCCAGACACAGCTGGGACTTGTTTAACTGTCTCAAGTGAACAGCTCCTTAAACAAAAAGATTAACATCTATCAACCCTTA
This sequence comes from Procambarus virginalis, assembly GCA_020271785.1. Classification (NCBI taxonomy): domain Eukaryota; kingdom Metazoa; phylum Arthropoda; class Malacostraca; order Decapoda; family Cambaridae; genus Procambarus; species Procambarus virginalis. The sequence continues at coordinate 25,225 of WNGS01006575.1, read as the reverse complement.
AAAGCTTACGTTATCTTGCGGGTGCAAAATGGGGAAATCTTTAAGAACAGTATCAATATTTGACAAATAGTGTTTTCCTAACTCAAACAAAGTGGGGTTTATTATTCTACACATACTTCTGATATCTCTCAGGTGTTCACATTCACGCAGATAGTGGTCAAGGCGGTGTCCATCACTCTCACCACAGATTCTGCAACTTCGCTGATCAACTGTTGTTTCCATTCCATATCGCCATGGATATTTGTATCCAAGACGGATTCTCGCTATTACTGATTCTCTCCCTCGTCCTCCTCCTCTTCGGCCATAATGATTGGGATTGCCAGCTGCAACCATGTTGTACCATCGTACAGATTCACTGGTTTGTGCTTCTATCCTCCTGTCCTCAGTTACCTTGTCACGGTGATGTTGCCTGACAATACATCTAATTTGTAGTAGAGTCTTGGGTATGAAGTATTCAATAGGTCTCCTTCAGCAGCCAGCACATCTGCTCGTTCATTCCCACATTTCCAACATGGGAGGGGATCCACAGAAACTTGATGACTCTTCCCTGATTGGAAGTACTCTCACAGCTCTCTTAACTTCAGCGACTATTGCAAGATTTTCTGCCCGATTTTTACTTAGGCTTTGCAGTGCTGCTTTTGAATCGGTGCAAATCACTGCACCATTAGTGTTCCGTTCAAGAAACCTTAACGCCATAACAATGGCAGTTAGCTCTGCTTGCGTTGAAGAGGCATAGTTCTCAATACGTGCTTTTTCTTCATTTCTGCGTTGGAAAGTATTATCCTTGATTACCGTGTATGCTGCACCAGCCCTGCCATTGACAGGATTAGATGACCCGTCAGTGTAGATTTGATCTAGTTCATCTCCGGCTTCTTTATAAATTTCCTCGAGATACTTGTGCCTCATTTCTTGTGGTAACATGTTGGATTTTTTCATTGCCATTTCATTGATGTGTTCTTGCATGAGTCATCCTCCCAGGGAGGTAACCTCTCTACAGGCAGGAGCTCACGGGCTTGCTCAAGCAGGTGAAGCTCTTCGAGGTAGCAGACTGATCTGTGATGCCATTTTTGCTTCTCCTGTTTCCCCTGAAAGTAGCACAGAGCTCAGTTTTTTCTTAGCAATATCATTGTAATGGGGATCTCTGGCTATCCTAATTGCATGCTTAGCATTCAGCTCCTGAATTCTGCTTTTAACACTGGAAGGGACAACTCCTCTCGTAGATTAGACGTTTTGGCAGTTCTTGGAACTCCAAGAATGATTGTCATGGCTTCATTTTGAATGCTTTCAAGCCTTTTCATATCGCTTTGGAAGAAGGTGCACAGAACTGGTGCGGCAAAGTCTATGACGGAGCGCACATAGGCTGTGTACATCATTTTAAGCACAGCAATAGAGGCTCCATGTCCATTCCAGGTCATAGCTTTCAGTGCCCTGAGTCGACTTTTGCATTTCCTATGAGTTGATTGAGCTCCTCTTTCTTCCCCTTATTAGAGCCGACAGTGACGCCAAGATACCGATAGTGGTCAACCCATTCAAGTGTTACACCATAATTTGCAGTTCTTCATTTGCTCTCCGCTTGTGATGGGAGTATGCCTTCGTCTTGTTTGTGGAGAGAGTGAAACCGAGCTCAATACATTTCCTTCCAAGGAGTTCAATGGACTGTTCAATTTTCCCAAGGTGGAGGTTTTCCCAAGGTTTCCAAGATGATGTCCCATCTGGACATCATCTGCATATCCCACTTGTTGTGTTCCTTCCGGAAAATCAATATTTGCAATGGCGTTCATAAGTACATTGAATAGTGTAGGGCTTAAGGCTCCTCCTTGGGGGGTCCCGAGTTCCATATTCATTGTTCTGGAGACTGTGCTCCATTGAAGCAAAACTTGGCTTTCCTTCCTGTGAGGTAGTCTTCAACCCATTTCATGGGTCTAAGTTGGAGTTGTGGAAGGGGTAAGATGCTGGGGAAGGGAAGTTGGGGGGAGGTGGGGAGTGGAGCAGGGGTAAGGGGGAAGATTGGTGAGCGGACGAGCACGGTAGAGGGGGGGGGCATGGAGAGAGGGAGGAGGGGAGACAAGATGTGTATGACCGTGTGATAATTACCTGGTGTGATTATTTACAGTGCTTGAAGAAACTGCTGTGACTTTTGTTTACTTACTCTGATAAAGGCGACAGGCAGAGCCGGTCTGGTGTCCTGAAATACTGTGTTTGGTAATATTGAACTAAGGCGGAGGAAAGAAGTGGGCGCTTGGAAATTGCTTTGATCTATTTTACTAAGCACGAAATGCAGCCGTTTTAACATTCAGGGAAATTGGTCTGATAGAATCGAATCTATGGGTGTCAACTAAGACGAGGACGGAAGCTTGTACTCGGTAATTGCTTGATTTAGTTTCCTGTGTACGAAATATAGCGGTTTTAATTTTCAGGGAAATTGGACTGATAGCTAATTTACGAGTGGTCCAAGGTGGAGGACGGGAGCTAGAACTCGGTAACTCCGTTGATCTTATTTACTACGTCGGATATACAATGGTTTTAAATTTCATGGGATTTAGACTGATAGTAACAAAGTTGTACGAATGAACTAAGGTTCATTCGCACGTCCTTGTCCTTGTGTGGTGGTGCGTCCTTGTCTTTGTGGATGGTGCGTCCTTGTCCTTGTGGATGGTGCGTCCTTGTCTTTGTGGATGGTGCGTCCTTGTCCTTGTGGATGGTGCGTCCTTGTCTTTGTGGATGGTGCGTCCTTGTCTTTGTGGATGGTGCGTCCTTGTCCTTGTGGATGGTGCGTCCTTGTCTTTGTGGATGTTGCGTCCTTGTCTTTGTGGATGGTGCGTCCTTGTCCTTGTGGATGGTGCGTCCTTGTTTTGTGGATGGTGCGTCCTTGTCTTTGTGGATGGTGCGTCCTTGTCTTTGTGGATGTTGCGTCCTTGTCCTTGTGGACGGTGCGTCCTTGTCCTTGTGGATGGTGCGTCCTTGTCCTTGTGGATGAGCCGGAGTTCGGTAACTCAATTTTCTTTTCTTACTACGTCTGAAATATGACTGATTTAAATTGAGCGAAATTTGGGCTATTAGTAGCCAAACTACACTTATAAACGTATAGAGACGGGTCCAAGAACTAACTTCTGATTAACTTTTAAAAATATCTGCTTAAGTCCGTAGAGTTTATTTTATATGTAAGAACTTTTTTTAAGTCCCCACAGCACAGTGGGGCAACCCTCCACCACCCCAGTCAACCCCCCAACCCTGGGTGGCCCACCACTACACCAACCCGCCCCCCCCCACCCGGGCTGACCCCACCACCGTCCTGACACCAACAGCCTGACAACCTTCCCTCGCCTACCTGGGACGCCTGACGCCAGCCTGCAGAGGGAGGTGTCAGAACTTCCAGCTCGCATGAATAAAATAGAAATTACCGTTAATAAGCTCCAAGAAACACTCACAAAGATTGAAAATGGTCTCAACGACATTTATGCTAAGATCAACATGGACGACCCGAGACAGTGTTCAAACGATCATCTCGCCAGCCCGAGGAGTGAAGTGAACGTCCAAGTCTCTAGTGAAATGCCTTTCAGTGATGTAAGTGTTGACACGTCTCAAGCAAGTATTGACCCCCCCCCCCCTCCAGTGCTGTAAGTGTTGACACGTCTCAAGCAAGTATGACCACCCCCCCCCTCCAGTGCTGTAAGTGTTGACACGTCTCAAGCAAGTATTGACACCCCCCCCCCTCCAGTGCTGTAAGTGTTGACCCGTCTCAAGCAAGTATTGACGCCTCCTTCAGTGCTGTAAGTGTTGACCCGTCTCAAGCAAGTATTGACGCCTCCTCCAGTGCTGTAAGTGTTGACCCGTCTCAAGCAAGTATTGACGCCCCCTCCAGTGCTGTAAGTGTTGACACGTCTCAAGCAAGTATTGACCCCCCCTCCAGTGCTGTAAGTGTTGACCCGTCTCAAGCAAGTATTGACGCTCCTCCAGTGCTGTAAGTGTTGACCCGTCTCAAGCAAGTATTGACGCCCCTCCAGTGCTGTAAGTGTTGACCCGTCTCAAGCAAGTATTGACGCCCCCTCCAGTGCTGTAAGTGTTGACACGTCTCAAGCAAGTATTGACGCCCCCTCCAGTGCTGTAAGTGTTGAACGTCTCAAGCAAGTATTGACGCCCCCTCCAGTGCTGTAAGTGTGACACGTCTCAAGCAAGTATTGACGCCTCCTCCAGTGCTGTAAGTGTTGACACGTCTCAAGCAAGTATTGACGCCTCCTCCAGTGCTGTAAGTGTTGACCGTCTCAAGCAAGTATTGACGCCCCCTCCAGTGCTGTAAGTGTTGACACGTCTCAAGCAAGTATTGACGCCCCCTCCAGTGCTGTAAGTGTTGACACGTCTCAAGCAAGTATTGACGCCCCCCAGTGCTGTAAGTGTTGACACGTCTCAAGCAAGTATTGACGCCTCCTCCAGTGCTGTAAGTGTTGACACGTCTCAAGCAAATGACGCCCCCTCCAGTGTTGTAAAGTGTTGACACGTCCAAGCAAGTATTGACCCCCCCAGTGCTGTAAGTGTTGACACGTCTCAAGCAAGTATTGACGCCTCCTCCAGTGCTGTAAGTGTTGACACGTCTCAAGCAAGTATTGACGCCCCCTCCAGTGCTGTAAGTGTTGACACGTCTCAAGCAAGTATTGACCCTCCTCCAGTGCTGTAAGTGTTGACACGTCTCAAGCAAGTCTTGACGCCTCCTCCAGTGCTGTAGTACCGCTGTGGCGAGTGAAACATATGAAAACCCGGTGTCTTAGCTGTAATTAACAAATTCGCTCAAGAACTCATTCCAACACAATACCGCTTGTGACTCTATGATCCTGATGAACATGAAATGATTGTAGTGTTAGGAAAGTACAGGCAACCAGCTGACCTTGAAAAAGATGAGAGAATCTTTTGCCATTATGACGTGAACAATTGCATTTGTAAGCATGGTCTACAACTTGTGAATCTTGTAAACACTTCTCTTCGTCAGGTTTATGAACACCATTACCCACGACCAACTCACTCTTAAATTTCTCACGTGGAATGTGAGAAGCGTGCGAAGGAGGCTGTTTGATCTAATGATGTACGCTGGTGCCAACAACATTGATGTACTGTGCCTGCAGGAACCATACACTGCAAACACAAAAAATAAAACGCCACCCAAACTCTCAGGTTATGTAGCTTTCTCAAATGTTGGTTCACATGATGTCGGTATCTTGACGTATGTTAAAAGTAACCTAGTGTGTAAACATGTTAAAAACCACAAAAGTGACGACTCATATTATCAGCAGTTTCAGATTGCTACAGCGACGGGGTTTTAACTTAGTTAATGTATATGTAAGGTGTGATCAAATGGTGGAAGCCTCTCTCCCAAAAATTACCAGCAGCTCTCAAACCATTGTAATGGGTGATTTTAATGCTAGACACACTAGCCTGGGTGACACCAAAACAAACAGGAATGGCAGAGTCTTTGTAAAATACTTAAGAGATAATAACATGTCCGTATTCAACTTTGACTCCTCTAACGTCACACACCTCATGGGTGGCAGGCTTGATTATGTCATTGGTCACGGTCTCATTGATAATGCTGTCGGAGGATCAATTGTTCATGAATTAGTTAGTGATCACTTTGCCATATTCAGTTCATACACTATCAATAATCTCAAAACCCTAAACTTTGAAAAAAAATAATTAATATCCCTGAAAATTTACACATGCTCTTCAAATTCCGCATTTCTGAATGGTAAAACACTTACTGTTTTACTACCGTCAATGCATTATATGAGGACCTGGTCACTGAAGTAACCGCTTTTTATGACAATGTTGTAAAATCCACAAGACCCAAACCAGTGAGGAAGGGACAGAGGTGGTTCACTGACTCACGCCTTAAGCCCCTGCATGACAGAGTTCTATTCCTAGCTGAGAGCAGTATAAAACACATAAACAGCTGACACCCTCAACATATTTCTTAAAGCCAGCCGAGAGTTTAGAGAGCTAAAGGAACAGGTGTATAACCAGCACTGGGAACAGTTTTTGCAAGGCATCAATCATGCAACACCTCATCCAAATGTGGAATAAAATTAAAAAGATTTCTCGTCCTAGCAGTCGTCAACTTGATCACCATTCACCTGTAGACTATGCCGACATGCTGCTTCAGCAATATGCAAGCACTGCTAGTATAAGCAGCCTGCCCCTAGATGTGCAAAACTATCTGGCTAGTACCAAAATAAATCGTAACTTCAATATTGAAATTGCCTGTAGTGAAATAGGGCCTGATGATAACTATGGCATAACCCCTTTGAAATTAAAAATGCACTCAAGAAAGGTAAGGCTACCTCTCCTGGAGAGGATGGCATCACATACAACACCATGAGAGTACTTGCTGAGCTGCCAAATAGCCCTCTGCTAGAATTGTTTAATCAAAGTCTAAGGCAGGGTGTCTTACCTGACCGCTGGACACAGGCACTCATAATACCCATACCCAAGCCTAATTCACAAAAATTTAGACCCATTTCTCTGACGTCGTGCATGTGTAAAGTTCTTGAGAGAATTATTCTCGACAGACTAATGTTTCAAATCAAGCCCCACCTTGCCCCTAACCTGTATGGTTTCCTTCCTGGAAGAAGCACACAAACTTGCTTTGCTGAGTATTTTATCAGAGAGGGACCAAACTCTCAGGCGGCATTTATTGATCTCCAAACTGCCTTTGATACAGCAAACAGAGAAATAATCCTAGAACAGCTAGCTCTTTTGGAGTTAAGGGAAGACTGTTGACATGGCTCAGGGGTTACCTGAGTAACAGAACCGCCTCAGTCCTTTTCAAGGGGGTCAAAAGTAAACTTTGTGCACCCTTTGAGTTGGGTACACCCCAGGGTGGAGTGCTAAGTCCTACACTGTTCAATGTTCTGATGCATAAATTAACAATTGATATTCCCACACTACCTGACGAAGCCGTCATTTGTTATGCCGATGATATATGCATTGTTGCAAATTCCCAAACTAGACTGCAAGCTCTACTTGATTCATTCGCTGCTAAAAGCATTGAATGTGGTCTTGTTATCTCTATAACTAAATCCAGAGTTCTCCATCCCCGAGAGAATACTCGTGTCCCTATAACTTTCAAGGTCAACAACCAGAACATTGAAACGTGTAGGCAGCACAAATACCTTGGAGTTGGTATTAACAGTGACATTGTAAATGATCTACTCTGTAGGTTAAAAGAAAGACTAAAACCATTGAAAACACTTACTGGTAGGAATATTGGTATCAATATTAAATATGCTAGACTATTCTATATGATGTTGTTTAGATCTCTCGTTGATTATAATGCTCTGCACTTAATTAATTTCCCCTCCTCTGTGTTGGACAACTTGAAGTAGTACAGAATGAGGCCATGAGGATAATTCTTGGTGCTCCAAGATGCACAAGAATCATCAACATGCGGGAAGAACTGAAGCTTCCAACCATACTAGAGAGTAAAGTCAACACCACCTTTTGCCTTAAAGTCATGAGAGACCCTACATCTCCTGCATTGCTCAGAGACAATTATTAGTGCTGTTAACACCCTATTGACTGGTGCCGATATACCAACTCACTCCTTTTATGATAATTGGCTGAGAACAATGCTTACAATCTCCTAAACTTAACATTCCTTTTAAGTGCAATCTACCTGTCTCTGATATTCCTCTTTATCTGTACCCCACCATTCAAGTATCATACACACCTGTCACCAAGAAAGATAATGAGAATCTTGCTCTTCTCAAAGCTGTCACTCTTGAACAATTGCCTCCTCCATCGAGGGTTTAAGATCTCACGAGCACTGTGTCTACACCGACGGCTCAGTCCAATCCTCTACTGGACGGACTGCAGCAGCATGTAGGTTTTATAGAAATAATATTTGCACAAAGACTGTCAGTGTCAGGTTAAACAACTGGCTGACCTCCACACAAGCAGAACTAGCAGCATTACACTTAGCTACCAGTACATTAAAAAACATTGGAGGAGGAATAATATTCTGTGATTCAAAGTCTGCTCTTCAAGCAATCGAAAACTTCTCTGGAAGATCGATAGCAAGAACCTCATACTCCCAATTATAAATGACCTAATTGATGCACAGAGTAAAGGGTCTCGAATTTCTTTGTATGGATACCTTCACACATAAATATAACCATCATAATGAAACAGACATTGCAGCCAAATTAGCGTGTAACAAGTTTGAAGTTGACTTAGATCTAGGTATCCCCATCTCTGCTGTCAAAACTGTATTGATCCAAACATTCAGATCTGATAGGAAAGAACTTACTGACTCCCAACGACCTGAAAGTACTAGTATAAAAAGCTATGATTTGTTCAGATCTGAAACCTACATCTATGGGCAGCACAAAACGTCCACTAGACTGTGCGACACAGTGGTTGCAAGGATCAGGTGGGTTACCGTTACCTGTGGCAGGTGGCTGCAGGTGACGGATCTCCCAATCCTGAGCACTCCAGTTGCAAACTCTGTGAGCAGGAACTACGGCACGATCTCCCGCACTACATCACTGAATGCCCAGTTATTAGACCTTTCAGACCAGTTGGCATGAGGTACCTGGAGCTTTGCAATTACTTTATTCACTCTCGTATTCTTGAAGATATCCTCACAGTGTACCCAAAATTTGCCAGTGCAGGCTACTAAACATATGGCCCTGTATGACTAACCATCCTGCGAGATGGGGACTTTTATTACCACTGCTACCTTATTCAATCTTGTGTTGATGATATCCTCAAAATGCATCCGGAGTCTGCCAGTGCAGACTGCTTATCACATGCCTCTGTATGACTAACCATCCTGTGTGATGGGGATTTTTTAGCATCAACTAGTTAGCTTTTTTGACACACTGTACTCCACTTCATATAGTCTAGGGTAGCTGCACTAATGCAGATGTACCTCATGTATTAATAAAAAAAAAANCTCTGCTGTCAAAACTGTATTGATCCAAACATTCAGATCTGATAGGAAAGAACTTACTGACTCCCAACGACCTGAAAGTACTAGTATAAAAGCTTTGATTTGTTCAGATCTGAAACCTACATCTATGGGCTGCACAAAACGTCCACTAGACTGTGCGACACAGTGGTTGCAAGGATCAGGTTGGGTTACCGTTACCTGTGGCAGGTGGCTGCAGGTGACGGGTCTCCCAATCCTGAGCACTCCAGTTGCAAACTCTGTGAGCAGGAACTACGGCACGATCTCCCGCACTACATCACTGAATGCCCAGTTATTAGACCTTTCAGACCAGTTGGCATGAGGTACCTGGAGCTTTGCAATTACTTTATTCACTCTCGTATTCTTGAAGATATCCTCACAGTGTACCCAAAATTTGCCAGTGCAGGCTACTAAACACATGGCCCTGTATGACTAACCATCCTGCGAGATGGGGACCTTTATTACCACTGCTACCTTATTCAATCTTGTGTTGATGATATCCTCAAAATGCATCCGGAATCTGCCAGTGCAGACTACTTATCACATGCCTCTGTATGACTAACCATCCTGTGTGATGGGGATTTCTAGCATCAACTAGTTAGCTTTTTGACACACTGTACTCCACTTCATATAGTCTAGGGCAGCTGCACTAATGCAGATGTACCTAAGGAATTAATAAAAAAAATACTTCATATAGTCTAGGGTAGCTGCACTAATGCAGATATACCTCATGTATTAATAAAAAAAATCATATACTGAGATCTAGATAACTGATTCATATACTGAGATCATATATATTTAATTCTATATTTTCAATCCTTTTAGCTAATATAAATTGTCAGTAATTATCAATTAATACTTTAGTAGTCAAAAGTCCACAGTAACTCTCACAGTAGTGAAGGTCTAGGCTGTGTGACGTCGCCCACAGTAACTCTCACAGTAGTGAAGGTCCAGACTGTGTGACGTCACCCACAGTAACTCTCACAGTAGTGAAGGTCCAGACTGTGTGACGTCGCCCACAGTAACTCTCACAGTAGTGAAGGTCCAGGCTGCGTGACGTCACCCACAGTAACTCTCACAGTAGTGAAGGTCTAGGCTGTGTGACGTCACCCACAGTAACTCTCACAGTAGTGATGGTGCAAGGAACTTTAATCACTTTCCAACTTCTTCTTTAGGAATGGAATAAAAAACTAATGTGCCAAATGGTTTCATATTAAGAGTCTAGACGAGAGAAAGGGAGGGGGAAGGGGGGAGGAGGAGGAAGAAGGAGGAGGAAGAGGAGGATGAGGAGAAGGAATAGGGGGGGACCAGGATTAGGAGGAAAGTAAGGCACCAGAAGAGGTAAAAGGAGGAATACAAGAGAAGGAATCAATTATAGTAACGTTATTATAAGCGTTGAAGTGAAGGAGGCAAAGGGAAGGAGAAAATGTTTACGAATAGGTAATTGGAGAATGGGGAAAGGGTAGGCACAGAGAAAGGGTCTATTTCGCCACAGGATGATGGGGGATATGTTAAGGGCATACAAAATACTATCCTCGACAATCCTGTACCACCTGGCAGTATCCTTTAGAGCTCACTAAAAACAGGAATTAAAACACCACTAACAAGCACAATACCTGCTTGCTGAAATGATAGCCAAGAAAACCATATGATATGAACGATCAATTGAAGTGAGAGCGAGCCACTGCGAGGCAGCTGTTAAGGACCTATTGAGCTTGGAGGAAAGTAATCACCACACAAGGCAGTGTCAGGCCTGGCCATACCTGAAGTATTAATGACTTAAAGAAGACATGAGTGTGAGGGGCTCGAGTGCCACCACAAGTAGCGATGACAAGTCCCTCCAACCCGGACGTTACTTGGGCTCTCAAGGAACACTTAGGGTCTCAAGGAACACTTAAGGGTCTCAAGCAACACTTGGACTCTCAAGGAACACTTAGACTCTCAAACAACTTTCAAGAGTCATTGGGATTCCGGTCACAAGACTAGTTATATAGGCAGAGCTGAAGGTCTTCTCTGGACATCTGGTAGTTAGTTGTCACTCACGAATCATTCCTGTCACTCACAATCACCCCTGTCACTCACGAATCATTCCTGTCACTCACAAATCATCCCTGTCACTCATGAATCATCCCTGTCACTCACGAATCATCCCTGTCACTCACGAATCATCCCTGTCACTCACGAATCATCCCTGTCACTCACGAATCATCCCTGTCACTCACGAATCATTCCTGTCTCTCACGAATCACCCCTGTCACTCACATTCACCGTTCCTGCCTCTGCAACAATGCAACAACATGTCTGCGGTCTCGT
>WNGS01006573.1:0-38946 GCA_020271785.1 Procambarus virginalis | reverse complement strand
CATCTTGGGTCTGCTGGCTGGCCCCCGTCTCCATATTGGTCTGCGGGCTGGCCCCCGTCTCCATCTTGGGTCTGCGGGCTGGCCCCCGTCTCCATCTTGGGTCCGCTGGCTGGCCCCCGTCTCCATCTTGGGTCTGCTGGCTGGCCCCCCTCTCCATCTTGGGTCCGCTGGCTGGCCCCCGTCTCCATCTTGGGTCCGCTGGCTGGCCCCCGTCTCCATCTTGGGTCCGCTGGCTGGCCCCCGTCTCCATCTTGGGTCCGCTGGCTGGCCCCCGTCTCCATCTTGGGTCCGCTGGCTGGCCCTCGTCTCCATCTTGGGTCCGCTGGCTGGCCGCCGTCTCCATCTTGGGTCTGCTGGCTGGCCCTCGTCTCCATCTTGGGTCTGCTGGCTGGCCCTCGTCTCCATCTTGGGTCTGCTGGCTGGCCCTCGTCTCCATCTGGGTCCGCTGGCTGGCCCCCGTCTCCATCTTGGGTCCGCTGGCTGGCCGCCGTCTCCATCTTGGGTCCGCTGGCTGGCCCCCGTCTCCATCTTGGGTCCGCTGGCTGGCCCCCTGTCTCCATCTTGGGTCTGCTTGCTGGCCCCCGTCTCCATCTTGGGTCCACTGGCTGGCCCCCGTCTCCATCTTGGGTCTGCGGGCTGGCCGCCGTCTCCATCTTGGGTCCGTTGGCCACTTGCTGAACCACGTCCTCCCCGACACTTAATATACTGGTGCATGTCACCTGCTTGATACCTGCTTGATGGGGTTCTGGGAGTTGTTCTACTCCCCAAGCCCAGCCTGAGGCCAGGCTTGACTTGTGAGTTTGGTCCACCAGGCTGTTGCTTGGAGCGGCCCGCAGGCCCACATACCCACCACAGTCGTCCACGGTTGTTCCGGCAATATTTCTTATAGTCGCTGGGAGGACGTTGAACAACCGCGGAGCTCTAATGTTTATACAGTGTTCTCTGATTGTGCCTATGGTACCTCTGCTCTAGTATGGGAGTAGTGAGGAGTAAGGAAGAGTTAGGATGAGAGGGAGGTGAGGTATGAGGAAAGTAAAAGTAGGGAAGGAAGAGTGGTCAGGGCAAAGGGAAAGTTAGAGGGAGGATGGGAATGAGATCATTGGGGGGAAGTAGAAAATAGTCGAGTATATATAGATAAGTATATATAGAAAATAAATAAGGTAGAAATTATAAAGAAGAAGTAGAAGTTAGAGTAGAAAGTGCTGTCACCATACATTCTAGTCCCAGTACATATAAGACATGGAATTGAGCTTGTCTGTATTTTAAGCTGTTATCAAATGTTACTTTAACTTGTATCAACTGTATCTGCTGTAAGCATGTACTCAGACTCATTAAACCAGTAAGCTCAGAGTGCTCCACACTCTAGCTTGCAATATATCAGAAAATTCAAGATCTAGGGAAACAAATTAAAGAATATTTAAATAATAAATTCATCAGTTATATTAACATGATAAATATCATAAATTCAAGCAATTTAACTTAAGGTTCACTATGTCAAGATTAATATACAATGTGAGTCATTCCACAAGAATTTGAGGCCACTACGACTGTCTGTCTCTGATAATCACACAACACCTTAAGTTTGGAAAACACAAAATAAGTCGCCTTAACGTTTAACTCACTAAGGACTGAGCCTAAGTTGGATGAAGGGGAGGGGCTCGTTTGACAGACAGTCTCCACCCAGCCTGACAGCCTGAACTGGCTGCTGGCTTGCTCCAGCTCGACCTTCGATCCTCTGTGTTTCTGTCTGATCTCTGTTGGCTCTATGCTCTCGAATGTACAGTTCCATGGGTATTTATTGGGGAACCCTGGAGCTAGCTCCGCCTGCTGAGTAGATAGCTTCAGGCCATCTACCTACTACGCCTTAAATGCCGGCTTGTTTGATATACACAAATATACGCTGCAATTATCAGCTTAGCAGAAGCAACCCCCTCCCTGCTCGGCTCGTTGATGCCGTGAGGGGGGCTTAGTGGGCGGCTGCCGGAGTGTGATGCTCCTTGGGACAGTCCTCTGTCCTTTTCTAGCCTGGTGCTCCTGCTGCCAGCCTCTCTAATTTTGCCGAGCACTTTTTCCTTTTCCTTCTGTTTCGTTTTTCTCTCCCTCTTCTCCTATCTGCTTGTCGTTTCCTGCCGACCTTTTGCTTGTTTGGTTCTTTCTTTGGACTTCTTCTATTTTGACGCCCGGGTGCTTGAGGAGGCATACTCTTGCACCCGTAGAACTGTAGTACCCAACGTCGAGAGCGAGGGGAACCTTTTATTGTCAATCCCCCTTTCGTCACTGAACCCGATCTCGACGGACTGTCGGTTCTTAAGGTGGCGTTTGTGGGGCGTATACTCACGACGCACCCCTAGGGGGCCCCGGCATGATCGGCGATAGCTTCCTGTTGGGTGTCCTGCCTCTAATTGTGGCTCCGTGGTGGGTGTGGGGCACATTCGTGAATGAAAATTTTTTCTCGTAACAATGATTACCGATTCTACTGTTTCTCCTTTACTTTCAGGCTCGTGGGTGGGCGACCAAGCCCCCGAGTCGGTCCGTGTTGGAAGACCGGGCTCTGTAGCCTCCACTGCATTGGGCCCCGACCTTGCTCCTCCTTTGGCTTCTCTGACTCCTCCCCTCGGCTCCCCTCCCTCCTCTGTGGTTGGGTCGAGCCCCAAGCCCCCAGTGGTGACTACCTCATCCCCTGGCGCGGCTCAATCTCTAGTTGTAACTACTGCGCCTTTTAACCCCTCTCTCGCTCAACGCCGTTCTCATCACGGCCGCCCTCGCTCGATTCCTTCCCGTTCTGATACCTATCAAGCCTTCCTTGGTCCCGCTTCATGGGCCAAATATTTTGATCTCCTCCCTCTTGATTCTGTGCCTCTTGGTGATTTCTCCCTCTATCGACATCTCGTTGATTCCGTGGATGCCTCTGTTACTTTCAACCCCACTCGTCTCGGTACACGTGTGGTTGCTGCTCCTTCTCAGGATGCTGCTTCCCGCTTGGCTGCCTTATCCTGCCTTGGCGAGACCCCTGTTCGGGTCTCGAAGAACGCTCAGTTGAATGCCAGTGTTGGCACTATTCTGCTCCCGTCCCATGTTGCGACCGGTGTTCGGGATCTGCGAGACTGCCACGACGATATTCGACATATCCTTGCTGCCCAAGGCCATTCTATTCTCCAAGTGGACACGTTTACTCGTCCCCCGCGTGGTAGTCGCCGTCAACCCCTTCGGGTTGTGAAGATTACCTTTGATGGTAGGACCCTTCCACCCTCCGTTGTTATTGCTGGTGCCAGGTGCTCTGTCCAGGAGTACATTCCTTCTCCTCGGCTCTGTAACAAGTGCTGGAGGTTTGGGCATGGTGCCCTCCGCTGCTCTGGGATTGTCTGTCTCTGTCCTTTGTGTGGTGGCGAAGGTCACTCTAAGTCAGAGTGCACTTCTCCCCAGGCTCGTTGCCTCAACTGCGGTGAGGCCCATCCTACCTTCTCCCGTGCGTGTGTCCATTACAAGCTTGAGGCAGCTGTCCTCAGCTTGAAGCACCGGGAGCGCTTATCTTTTCCTGAGGCGAGGCGCCAGGTTCGCCGGCTCCCGCCTTATGCTAATATCTCTTATGCTCGCGTGTTGCGCTCTTCCTTTCCTCGTCCTTCCCTCCTTCCTCAGACTCGCAACCGTTTCCGGGCTTTGGACCCTGATACGTCCACTGCCTCCTCCTCTGTTCCTTTGAGTTCTGTCCCGAAGGGTCCCCCTCCTGGTCCTTTGTCTGGAGTTCCCCTTCTTTCTACCCGTCTGTCGTGTCTCCTGTGTCTTCTTCCTCGTCTCCCTCCGATCCTCCTTCCCATCCTTCTCCTCCATCTCTTGACTCTCCCCGCCGCCTGTCGGTGCAGGCGGATGTCCATCGCTCTCCTAACGGCCATCGTGTGTGCTCTCGTTCAGCTTCTCCTGTTGAGACACTGGAATCCGTTGCCCGTACGTAGTTGCTGGGACACCGGTCTCTTTAAGTCAGAAGCGTAAGCCTGGCTCCTCTCCTTCCTCCCTCCGGCGGGTAAGAAGGCTTCGCTTTCTTCCTCGACCCCTACTACTGGCTCTATTGCTCCTTCCCCTCCCATTTCAGTGGTTGCTCCCCCTGTTCCTGCTATGGAGGTTTCTTTGGCCCCTGCTTCCCTTTCGGTTGCTGCCCTGCTCTGCGGTGCACTCCCCTCTTTCTACTCCCCCTCTTCCTGCTGCTGTCCTTGACTGCTCCTCTCCGTTGTCTCCTCCTCTTCTTCCTCCTCCGGACCCGCCCGCCCACCTCTGGTCTGTTCTCCCGCTTCCTTCCCTCCGTCTTTGCTCAGTTTACCCATGCCCCCTAACCCTGACTTTGCTGACCCTGATCCCGACTTTAACGTTTCTGTGCTTTTGCTCTTTCGCCTTTGTTTCTTCCTTGTTTTCTGTTGTTGTCCTTTCTCTTCTCGTCGTTGTATATTCTTCAATGGAACGTTCGAGGTTATTACGCCAATTTCCTCGAACTCCAACTTCTGATTTCGCGGTTTTCGCCCCTTTGTGTCTGTCTCCAGGAGCCGATGCTTGGTGCTCGTCCTGGTCGTTTTCGTGGCTATTCCTTTCTCTCCCCCCCCCCCCCAGCCGTTGCTGGGCTCCTAATTCTTCTGCTCTCTTGATTCGTGCTGATGTTCCCTTTGTTCCTTTACTTTTTCCTTCGCCTCTCCATTGTTCGGCTGCTCGTATCTTTGTGGGGAAATGGTACACAGTTTGTTCCATTTATCTCCCCCCGAGTGTCCCGCTTTCTCTTCTGATTTGAAACACCTCCTGGACTCCTTGCCGGAGCCTGTGCTCCTGCTGGGTGACTTCAATTGTCGTCATTCTCTTTGGGTGTGATGTTCTGACGAATACCCGAGGTCGCCTTCTTGAGCTTTCTCCTCTCTTCTTCCCTGTCTCTTCTGAATTCTGGTGAGCCCACTCATTTGGACTCTCGGACTCGCACCCTTTCCTGTCTTGATCTTTCTCTCTGCTCTCCTCTCTTTACTTAGATTTCACGTGGCAGGTTCTGGATGACCTCCATGGCAGTGATCATTTCCCCATCCTTGTGTCCTTTTTCTCTTATCGCCTCGCCCTTCCCTCTCTTTCCCTAGGTGGCAGTTTGCTCAAAGGACTGGACCTATTTACCCTCAGTGCTGTTCTCTCTGACCTCTCCCTTCTGCCTCTCCCTCCGCTCTCCTCCTTTTTCATGACACTGTCTCCGCTGCCCTCCGCTCTATTTCCTCGCTCTTCCTCTCGGGGTCCACGGAAGTGCGTTCCCTGGTGGAATGCGGACTGTGCTCGGGCTGTCCGCTGTAAGCGTGCAGCCTGGAAGAGGCACCGCCGTCGGCAGACGACCGATTCTTTCTTTTCTTTCGGAAAGCGAGTGCGGTGGCCCGTAGGGCCATCCGTACGGCTAAACGTGAATGTTGGCTTCTTATGTCTCCACAATTACGTCCGAAACTCCCCTGCCACAGATATGGAAGCGTATCCGCAAGATAGCGGTAAGTTCGTTCCCGATGTTTCCCCGGTCCTTCACCTCCGTGGTACTCTTGTGCANCCCCACTCATCTTGCAATTTAAAGGCGGTTGGGAGACGACTGGGGTACTCTCCGAGGCCAGCAGGGAGCCTAGAGGATTGAGGGAGACCCGCCGAACGACGGTGAGTAAGGGTTATTGTCGGAGCAACCACCTGGAAAGGAGATCCCGTCTACTTTGCTTGAACCCTTCACTAACGAGAACACCGTGAAACCCCGACAATATATATATATTATATTATAATATATATATATATATATATTATATATATATATATATATATGTATAACAATTCTGGGGGGTGAGTTTTCAGTTGTATAGTCCTGGGGCCATCAGGCTTGTTCGCATATATATGTACATATATATATATATATATATATATATTATATATATATATATTATATTATATATATATATATATATATATTTTATATATATAATCGACAGGGTTGATAAAGACAGGCTATTTAACACAAGGGGCACACGCACTAGGGGACACACGTGGAAACTGAGTGCCCAAATGAGCCACAGAGATATTAGAAAGAACTTTTTTAGTGTCAGAGTGTTGATAAATGGAATGCATTAGGAAGTAATGTGGTGGAGGCTGACTCCATACACAGTTTTAAGTGTAGATATGATAGAGCCCAATAGGCTCAGGAACCTGTACACCTGTTGATTGACGGTTGAGAGGCGGGACCAAAGAGCCAGAGGTCAACCCCCGCAAGCACAACTAGGTGAGTACAACTAGGTGAGTACACACACACACACATTAGGTGAAAATAAAAAAATAATAAAAAAATAATAAAACAAAGATGACTGCCAACATGGGGATTATAAACACACCAACAGATGAATGTTTGAAAGAATTCTCACCTCAAGATATAATGAAAATGGATTTTCTTGGCCAGTTAGAGACAATTGAGGATACGCAAAAGAAGTATGAAGAAAGAGTATTTAAATTTGAAGCAGAAAATGGAACTCTGGAGTGAGTTTCACACTTTAAAAAGAAGTATTCTTCAGCAAGGTCAGAATGTTACTGCATTAACGGACAAGGTAAAGATTCAAGAGGAACAAATCAAGGAACTAGTGAAAGATAGTGAGGTATGGAAACAGAAATTAGGCAAGGATATGCAAAGAGAAACTGCATTTGCAACTCACATAGAGGAGGTTAATAGAGAACTAGAAAAGTACATAGAAAAAATAAGAGACGTATGCACAAATTGTTAAAGAGAAAGAGACAATCAAGGAAGTGAGTTTGGAAGTCAAAACCAGAAATGACAAAAATGAAACAGAAGTGAGGCAAGCAATTAGGAAAGATCTGGTAACCAACAGAGAACTAGTTCAAAACACTGCAAATAGAAATAAGTCCATAATAATTTTCGGGTGTTTAGAAAAGGGAATATCATCTAGGGTGGATAGAGTAGCAGAAGAAATGAAAATCATAGATAAAATAGTAGGTTTAGGAGAAGGTCTAAATTCAAAGGAAAATGTCAGTGGTTTCAGAAGAATAGGAAAATATGAGAAGAACAAGAACCTCCCCTTAAGGGTTACATTTAATGAAGTTAAACACATGATGGAAGTGCTTAGAAATGCCAGGAAATTACAGTGTGATAAGTTTAGCAAACGTTGATCAATAAGACACGACCTCTCAAAGAAAGGTAGAGAAAAGCTGAAAATGAACAGTGAAGCAAAACATCTAAATGGGAAAAGAACTGAAGAAGAAAAGAATTCTTTTTTTTACAAAGTGTCAGGGACTGCAAAGTTAGTAAAATGGTATATAAAAACAGAACAACAAAACAATTAGAGGAAGGGGGAGTAAGGAACAAAGAGAAAGGGAACATGTGCCTGAAAATTGTATATACCAACATAGATATAGTAAGATAAAAAGTATTGGAGCTGAGATGATAAACTGATAATTGACAACCCACCAGCAAGCAATACATGGACAAAGGAGGAACTGGATTACAAATGAGAGGACTTCATGAGTGAGATTGTAGTAAAATCAGATAAAGATAAATCACGATTGTTGGTACTAGGGGACTGGAATCATTCACGCCAGCCGGTTACAAGATTTAGGGAAAGTTGTGATATAATCTAGAAGAGCCTATTAAATGTTTATTGTGTGAATACATATGTAAAGTGACATAGTAGGATGTAGGTGGCACCGACGTCATCAAAGAGATAATTAATGATAATGATAACCAATAGTGTACAGATGATATATAAAAAGACGATGAGATTCACACAAACACTCAGTTAATCAGCCGGACCAGAGCATTCTTCATGAATCTTACCTGTCTCAACCAACGGTATAAATATAAGATGAGTTTGAGTTGGTTTTTTGCTTACTTAATTGAAAAACTTTATCATTAACTCGAGGTACCAGCACAAACTTTATTGTTGAAAATTCCCTAGGGAATATTACCCAAAATACTATATCATCCATCAGTAATTATTTGGCAGAAATGGTTTAAATTATAATAAATTAAAACAAAAAATGACTACAACATCCACCAATGATGTTAATAATCTTAGCAGTGCCTTAAAAAATAAACAGTATAACAAAGCTTTCCAAATATATTTAAATTTTGAAAAATCTATTCTAAAGACACTCTTTACACACACCAAAATATACTATCACTGTGAAAATAGTTCAGAGACTCTAAACCCATTTCCTCTGATAATATGTTACACCCTATTTAACTTAGCAATACAAGAAGATGGGAAAAGAGAGATGAAACAATTTGAACCAAAGGAAAATATTCAAGAATGAAATGAATTCTTTAAAAATACCAATAATATCGACCGAATAGTGGGTTCATCCCTCATTAATGATTTTTTAACTAACCTTATATTTTGTGTGATCAAGGAATTTGAAAACGAAAATATGGACGGACCCAATCTCATGAACAGAATTTTTAGTGTATATAAATTGTTTGAACGGTTTCTTGAACGTAGTCATCTTAATACACCGAATTCGATCTTTGCCCAACTGATTTACCTTTCTTATCTGTTATGTAAACGCATGAATGAACTCATTAAAAGTTGTGTAAATATGAACACTGTCGCTAATTCTAAAATAGATGAAATTCAAAATACCTTTCAAACTAATTTGACCCAAATGGATAATAATAAATTTTGTATGCAACAGTTACATGAACTTTATCAATGGCAACTTAAAAATTCTCAAGAGGTCTTTAAAAACAACAGTGAAGAAATTTATAGAAAAACTGAGGAAATTGTTACTATTAATAAATTGTTTATTTATTAATAGTAACTGATCGTTTTCACATGAAATGACAAAGTAGTCACATTGTAACTTTTCTTTGTTTTCGATAGTCGATGTTGCTGTCCCAAAGATTTCTTTTTCACAGAAGCATATTACGGATAAGATAGCTGTGTCACCGTAAGACAGACACTGGGCTAACTTTCCCTGAGGCGGGGGATCTGTTCTTTTGCTGCTACTATTATCATCTATTTTTCTATTTAAACCTTTAGAGAGAATAAATGTATCTATATTTTTATTTGATGAGGGGGTATATTGAAAGCTCCAAATTCTTTCACCACATCACGTATTGTATAAGGTTTGATAGATATCAGGCGACTATATTGCTGTTTGACTGTTCCATCATCATCATTTGTCTCTGTCTCATAACTCTTTTTTTTTCTTCCTAAAGCATTATAAACAGCCCAATTATCTATCAGTATTGCTCTCATATCTGAATATTTAGGGTATTTATTGACAATATATTTGTATGACTTACTAACACCATATTTATTTTTGGATAAAACACAGTCATAATACGTTAGTATATGAGTAAAATATTGACACATGTTCAATAGTGTTAAAACATTTTGGATATATTATCGTCTACCTGCCGACCATAAAATAAGAATGTTATGTTTGTTGGTGGCTTTCATATAATCTAACATTTCATATACGAATGGGCGTGTGTACACGGAAGGAAAACTATCTGACAAATTTAATTGCAAATGTTGTTGTTCATCATATACAGCTAATGTATTATCAATATAAAAAACGAGAAGAACAGGTGCCCTCTTTTCCTCATCAAGATATCGTACATATTTAAAAAAAAACATAACTTGAGAAAAATCTTCAGTATCTAAGCTGTTTTTACTATTAAAATAATTATTACTATTATTATCGTCGTTGTTTACTGGTGACAATATATTACTAGTAGTAATAGTAGTATTATTAATATCACTAGTAGTAATAGTAGTTGTAGTAGTAGTAGCAGTAGTATCATTAGTAGTAGTTATATTAGAAGGAAAATATGACAAAAGTTGATTTGTACTCATATTCCACGAAATTGTATTTTAATGTGTTTAAATTATATTTTTTATTTTAAATAATTTATTTACTTAATTGTCTAACAAGGTAACAATAGGTAACATTGGATAACCAAATAATGTTGATGGTATATGTTTTATTACTTCCTCAATGAAGTGTTTGTTAGAGTGCCGCATTTTCTCGGTGGGAAGTATATTTTTCTCGAGTAAGCATTTTTAATGAATCATAGCGTGGACGATAATAACAGATATTAAGAGCTGACATTCCCATTCCTTGTAGACTAGTGTTGAACATTTCTCCATTAGACACATTTACAAATGTGTTATATAAAATACGATGTGAACCTAACACTTTATATCGCTTATCTGCTCCAGGCATAACCAAACTGTAGGCATCTAAGCCACTTACCAGAGACCGGTCATTATTCTTGTTTAATGAATTTTTGTCATCATCTATAATTGTTTTATAAATGCTTTGTAATTCATTTATTGAATAAACAATATACACATTATTAGTAATATGGTCATAGTAAAGATTAATATACTCACAATCTTGAGGATGGAGGAGTTTTCCACTTTGATATCGATTACCCTCTAATGCCAAATTCAAAATTTCAGTATTCACTTCCATTCTACTCTCCTCAAAATCGACAAAGAGATAATTTACTGGGGGTGATCTTGATTTTTTTTTATTTTCGAACCAACCATCAAACAAAAATTGATCAGCAGCTCCAAATAAATTTTAAATTTTTCTTGATGTAAGTTGCTGAGCCACATGTCCCATAAACCTAATCCAGTTATGATAAACTTTATTTATAATAAATTGGGCACTTTCATTCATGGGTATATATTAGAGCCGTGATTGGCTCAGCTTTGATAATGTTACTTTTACCTAGACACTCTTCAATATACTGTAAACGTCTTTCTACTCTAGCTAAGCGTGTTCTTTCCTCTAAATCAAAATCATCAATATAAACATCTTTATTAAGGTTGTTTTTTCGTTTTTCATATGACCATCTGTGTTTACACGATATGCGTCACTGGAGGGTAAGAGTCCAGCTGCTGTGTTGACATATGACATACGTTGTTGCTGTTTTCTTCTGTATTGATTTTGTTCATTATTTCTTTCTCTAGTTGTCGTTGTTTTAGCTTCTGTTGTTGCAGTTGTTTGTTTTTTTCTACAATTAATATAAGATTTTTCATTATCACCGGTGCTGTAGATTCCTCCTTTTGAGGAGAAATAGGCCATTGGCTCAAGACTTTCTGTTTCTTCTTCTTCTTCTTCTTTGTTTTTCTTTTTTTTTAACATGTTAGTGTCAAATGTATTATTATGCATTGTTATAGTTATTTTTTTAATTATTTTTAACTACTTTAAATTTTATTGTATTTATATATACATTCTTTCATGTTCAACTCATTTTCTTGGAAAAGCGTCTCAAATATCTTCATCTTGTTGTGTAATTCTTATAAATTTTGGGGGTCCCCCAATTTATTTCCCCCAATCACACCAGCAGCGGAGACGGAGGTAAAATTTTAATATTTTTCAAAAATAATAATAATAATAAATCTGATGGCCAGCTTATCAACTACGGATATTTTAAAATTACTCGAGGAACAGAAACGGCGAAAATGTCAATATGCATTTGCTAGACTTGTACAATTCAAGAAATGATGGAACTGGAAACAAGGACCTGGATGAGTTTCCGCTGGTATATGATTCAATGTTATATAAGTTTATCGTATTTATAAAAGAATTCAAATCTAAATTAGGCAGTAATATTGTTATTATTGAAAAATATAATAAACAGTGCTTATCATGTTCCTCTCAATATATATTAGGACATTACCTTATGGGTGATACAAGTATTAATAGATATTATCAAGAATTTCAGCAGAAACTAGGTGATATTGGTCAGGCTTCGGCTAGGTTTGCCCTAGGTAATATAGTAACCCCTAATTTGGATTATACGATGTGGATTAGGTCTGAAGATTTACAACTCAATCGTATATTTATTAGTCAAGTATATCTGACAGTATCACAAATGCGTCAATTAATAAGTCAGTCACCATACCGAGCTCATCAAATATTAGGTTTCAGTGATGTTACCACACCTTCGAAATTTGAAAAACTGGTTAACCAGGAAAATGCTGCTCATTTCTTTGATTTTATTCCATTTCTTCGTAACCCTCAAACTGTTCTTGAAAAAGACATGGTATTTATTACCGAAAAAATAGTATATTGTAAAAATTAATAATAATAAAAAAAGAAAATGTTTAATAAAAAATAGTTTATAACTTTTTGAAGCCAAACATTTGATTTTTATTCTGGTGTGTTAAGAATAATAATAATATTGAAGGAATTTGCTTCTGATTAACTCTTAATTGTTTACTTCTCTTTTTTAATTGTCTTTGATTCTATTATTTGACCTCTCTTCAAAGTGAACCATAGTCATGAAAAGCTTGTCTAAGTATCACTGAGTCGCATCAGCCCATATGCACTTGTGGTTTGGTTCTCCTGGTCGTTCTCTTGCAGGGAACTGGTGATTTCCCTTTGATCAGATGGTGTATATTCCCGTTTCCATTCGTTCTGACTTACTACCATCGCTACCAACATCACTACCCTATCTTGAGGATGATACCACCAGTATCATCCTCAATATTCTCATAAATAGTTATTCTTCTCGATATTTTCAATAATCTCTACAATCTCTTAACAACTACCTAGTTGAAGCAGCTTCCAGGCCCTACCTGGGAAATAATAATGTTATTCAATTTAATAGTTGTAATTTTTTATCAATTATAACAAATTTGAATTATAGCAAACCCCTTGCATTCAGTAAGCCAAAAAAACCACTCAAACATCTAATATTTTTACCATTGGTAAAAATAATACACAAGATGGGGTCGCCATGGGTTCTCCCCTAGGTGTCCTGTTTGCGAACTTCTACATGGGTACCATCGAGAAAAAAGTCTTAGTCGACATGAACTTGTAACCGGCCATATACTGCAGGTATGTTGACGACATTTTTACACAGGTACCTGATGTCAGACATCTGCAGGAGCTGAAAGAGGTATTTGAGCAGAATTCTGTGTTGCGTTTCACTTACGAGATGGAGCAACCCGTCCTCACACAAGACAGCACATATATGACTTAATGCTTAAAGTCCATATGTTACATGTGATTTAGTACATATGTGGTATATTCCGAGTTAACTTTTTTACCAAGGCCCAAACTCTTCATCACGTACCAATTTACGTCTCACAGTACCCGTCCATCAACGTAGATAGCAGAATAGTCGTGATTGGTTCACGTATAATGAAAATTGTAGTTTTCAGGTCACACATGGGTTGTGAAATTTACCTACTATTGTCCATGCTCTTAGAATA
This sequence comes from Procambarus virginalis, assembly GCA_020271785.1. Taxonomy (NCBI): domain Eukaryota; kingdom Metazoa; phylum Arthropoda; class Malacostraca; order Decapoda; family Cambaridae; genus Procambarus; species Procambarus virginalis. Next base: position 25,723 of record WNGS01006573.1, on the reverse strand, counting down.
TTACAAATCAGCTACATCCTATTGAAGGCTTGTAGTTTTGTTTTGAGAAATATTAGTTGTTCTTAGTAAATTATAATAAGCACTATAAATGATTACATAGAATTACAGTGCTTCACCAATCAATATAATATACAATAGTTTGTGCCTTAAAAATATTTAAAGAATGTTTTGTAGGAACGCTAACAGAAAACGATGTTACGTTGTCTATGGGGTAAACTACTGCAAATGGTGTGGTGTCTACTATATATCAACTATAGGATGCGTATAGGGTCCACTAAAACCTGTTAGGTGGGTAAGGGGTCCAATATCACCCGCAGGATGGGTATGGGGGTCACATCCACCCACAGGATGGGTATGGGGATCATCCATCCACCCACAGGAAGGGTATGGGGTCCAATACCATCCACTGGATGTGTATGGCGTCCACTACCACCGACAGGATGTGCATGGGGCTCACAACCACCCACAGGATGGGTATGGGGTCCAATACCACCCACAGGATGAGTATGGCGTCCACTGTCACCCACTGGATGTGTATGGGGCTCCAACCACCCACAGGAAGGGTATGGGGTCCAATACCACCCACAGGATGAGTATAACGTCCACTGTCACCCACTGGATGGGTATGGGGCTCCAACCACCCACAGGATGGGTATGGGGTCCAATACCACCCACAGGATGAGTATGGCGTCCACTACCACCCACAGGATGTGTATGAGGCTCACAACCACCCACAGGATGAGTATGGGGTCCAATACCACCCACAGGATGAGTATGGCGTCCACTACCATCCACAGGATGTGTATGGGGCTCACAACCACCCACAGGATGAGTATGGGGTCCAATACCACCCACAGGATGAGTAGGGCGTCCACTGTCACCCACTGGATGTGTATGGGGCTCCAACCACCCACAGGATGGGTATGGGGTCCAATACCACCCACAGGATGAGTAGGGCGTCCACTATCACCCACTGGATGGGTATGGGGCTCCAACCACCCACAGGATGGGTATGGGGTCCAATACCACCCACAGGATGAGTATGGGGTCCAATAAATTATGTAAAACTAAAATAATGTAAAACTAAACACTACCTGATAAATTCCCTGTAACCTACCTTACCCCTCTATTGTCAACCCATGTCTTATTTTTTTATTCAACGCTGTTTGTCTACATATTGTATTTGTGCTGGTTTTTCAGTCATGTTCCCCCCTTTTTTATCTTTATTTGTATCTGTTCTCAAAACATTTTATTCTTTTTGCTCAATTAGTATTAAGTTTTAGATATTAATGTTTTCTTGCCCGAAACGCATTGTGTAATAGTGGCTTTAGGCATTGTATGTACTAGCTCTATCTAAAAATCGATCCACTTATGTAAAATCACTTTATGTATGTACCTTTCCTGAATAAACATATTTATTTATTTATTTATAATAACACCCACTGGATGTGTATGGCGGCCATTGCCGCCCAGAGGGTCGCTATGAAGTCAACTACCGCCTATAGTGTTTGTATAGTGTCCACTACCGCCCATAGTATTATTATGGGGTCCACTACCCCTCATAGGGTCGGTATGGGGGTCCATTACTACCCACAGGGTGTCTGGGGTCTATTTTGGCAATACTGCTTTTCCAATCTCATTTGTTGTTCAATGTAAAATATATGTTGCTCGACTTGCAACAATTTATATATCTATATATGTATATAGTATAGTGCCTTTGCAATAATGTACCAATGTGTGTATTTTCATAACCCATTTTAAATTGTTGAAAAATAAATAACTACATTGTGAATGCAAGTCAATGTTTACATGCTAAATCAGAGTTGCCAGATTCTGTTTAAAATAGCAAATTGTGCTTATTTTCAAAGCTTGAGTGTTTAGCTTTAAAGTAGTTAAAGCTACGAATTTCGCAATTTGCTATGTACTTTAGTGTACTATTTTAAAATAAGGTTGGTTTTTAATCTGCAAGTCATATGAATCTCAAAAAAAGTATATTATTAACAATCTCATCTCCATAGTTCACTAGTTTCTACAAATCAGATCTGGTAACTCTGTAGGCCAAGTACTGGAGGACTCATACACAATGTGTGGGAAGCTATTAGTCTCTTTAAAGAAGTCATCTCGACAGGATCTTCCAGCTCCAGCTATAAAACTTCAGCACACATGGATCATCCTGGTACATCAAACGGTAAGAAATTAATAAACTGTACAAAGTTTTATGATAGAACATTTGTTACAGAATTGTCCCTGTCAGGGACAATTCAGTCCCCTGCCCTATGTGTACTCCATCACATAGTGACGGAGTATGTGGGAATAATTTTGTTGACAGTGTCCATTTTGTCAATTCTACAACAGCAGATAATAAGAATTCCCAGAGATACTTGTAACTTGAGATACTTGGTTTGGTTTGGTTAATTAGGTTAGGTTAGGTTAGGTTAGGATAGGTTAGGCTAGGCTAGGTTTGGTTAGGTCAGGTCAGGTCAGCCTAACCTATCATATTTATTCATTAGTAACGTATTGCCAGGAAGCTTTGTGAAGCTTGTGTAGCTTGTGGTAGGTTGTGGTAATTAGACTTGTAACCTTATGGAAAATTGAAACAGAAATTTCCTTAAGAACTTTTGTATATTAATACATGACTCCTTCTGAAGATATATTAATAAAAGGAAATTTCTGTTTCAATTTTCCTCCGTGGTCTGACACTGTCATATATATATATATATATATATATATATATATATATATATATATATATATATATATATATATATATATATATATATATATATATATATATATATATATTAGTATATTTTGGTAGCAGTCTTTCCTGTAGACATATATTATTAAATATGACCGAAAAAGTAAGATTAATAATTCTAACACGAATTTTCTCGATCTTCCTTATGTTTCTTTTTACTGTAAACGGTAAATGAAAAATCAATTCTCCAAAATTCATTTTTATTTCTAGTCTGACGCGACACTTGAGCGCGTTTCATAAAACTTATTACATTTTCAAAGACTTTAGTTTATCCACACACAACTTATAACTGAACAGCATTGGCTCTTATACCTGCATTTGGGTGAGGTTATGTAATACAATAGTGGGGTGAAAACAAACTTTCAACAAAACACAGAACACGGAACAATGGGTATAAGTTAAAGGGAAGAATAGATATGTAACTGCAGAAGGCCTATTGGCCTTCTTGATGCTTCTATATTGGAGCTTCCATATTTCTTGATGCTTCTGTATTGGAGCGTAGTCTTGAAGTGGGTAGAATATAGTTGTGCATTAATTGGCTGTTGATTGCTGGTGTTGACTTCTTGATGTGTAGTGCCTCGCAGATGTCAAGCTGCCTGCTGTCGCTGTATCTATCAATGATTTCTGTGTTGTTTGCTAAGATTTCTCTGGTGATGGTTTGGTTGTGGGAAGAGATTATATGTTCCTTAATGGAGCCCCTGTTGCTTATGCATCGTTAAACGCCTGGAAAGAGATGTTGTTGTCTTGCCTATGTACTGAGTTTTTTGAGGCTTACAGTCCCCAAGAGGGCATTTGAAGGCATAGACGACGTTGGTCTCTTTTAGAGCGTTCTGCTCCGTGTCTGGAGAGTTTCTCATGAGTAGGCTGGCCGTTTTCTTGGTTTTATAGTAAATCGTCAGTTGTATCTTCTGATTTTTATCTGTAGGGATAACATTTCTATTAACAATATCTTTCAGGACCCTTAGTGTAATAATTTCACACCTGCATACAATGCCATCTTACATATATTTTACATTTTATCCCCAACTTTACCCCAACTGGAGATACATATATATTTTTTTCTTCCAATAATATAGTATTTGCTTGAAATTAACAGCCTGGTCAATCAGGCTGTTGGATGCAACTTTTCTCAGTTTTGTTATACGAGTTACAGTCTGGTTGATCACATCCAAAAAGGTTATTTCCAGATGCAGTCCTAAAATTTTTAACATTGCTATCACTAGTGTTAATTTAGATTATTTCATAATTTAAATAATATATTTAATTACTGTAGTACATTTGTACAACAATTTAACTTATAATTTTTGCAGCATAGGTGATTTGAATACAAGTATTTTATTAGAAATTATTTCCTTCAGGTCTTCAGGGAAAATTCCTGAGGAGATGTACAAACTGCACACAATGTGTGCATGTACGAAGTAATGTTTGCAAGTTCTGCCAGTGTGACTTCCGAAACAGTAGAGAATTAATGAAGAAAGAAGAGGAAGCCCGTTTTCTACTTAAAAGGCAAGAAGGCTTTAGAACGAAATACAGCAAGTCGGGTTCTACGAAGGATTGAAAATCAGGTATTGAAGTTTGTCTACATCTGTTGTATTCATTTGTATTCTTCTTATGCTGAACTTGCTTGATAAGGTATAGAATCAACATGAATAATACTGTACAGTACTTAAATACTATTTGTTTATTTATTTATATACAAGATAGCACACTGGGATTATGAGAGTACATAGCATTGATGTTTTTACATTCTTGTAAAGCCACTAGCACACATAGCGTTTTGGGCAGGTCCTTAATCTAACAGATAACTTTAAGTAGGTAATTTAAAGTAAAATTGGAAAAAATTGGCTGTGCATTGTAAGAAAGTTTTACAAAGATTACTATGTTCATTAAAGTAAAATTTGAGGGTTATCAACATATACATTGTAGTATAATTTGAGGAATATTTCAAGGTATAATATAGTAAGATATGCATTCAATATAACAATCATGATATAAGGTGATAGCAATGATTACAATGGAAAAGTTGTATGGTTTAAGCACATATATTATGGCATTGGGTTTCATAAGATACAGTGCGAGTTTAATGCACTAGTTAGGAAACTATGAAGATAAAATTAGGTACTTTTTGGTTTTATTTGTTAAAATGGCAAAAGTTGGACAGTTTTTAAATTTGTTAGCGAGTGAGTTCCATAGACAAGGTCCCTTTATTTGCATAGAGTATTTACACAGAATAACTTTGACTCTGGGGATATCAAAGATATTTATTTCTGGTATTGTGATTCTATTATGGGTTGTATTGCACATGCCCAGCTATGCTTCAAATATTTATTTTGTTGCATTTTCCCAGATAGTGTTATTGTTTAAATATTATTTGCTTTTCAGCTAACATATCTGCGTGGCTCTGGGTATGAATCACTCGTTATCTATTACAAGAAAGGACCAGCACGCGTGACACATGGTATCCTACCAAAAAATGCAATATGTGAAGAGGACAAAAAAATCTTCACCACTAACTTCTTTTTGTGTAAGTAGTTCACATAATATATAAATATATATCACCACCTATTATTTTCTCTGTATTTTCTATATATATATATATATATATATATATATATATATATATATATATATATATATATATATCTGACTGAAAACTCACACCCCAGAAGTGACTCGAACCCATACTCCCAGAAGCAAAGCAACTGGTAACTACAGGGCGCCTTAATCCGCTTGACCATCACGACCGGACATAAGGAAGTGATAGCCTGAGCTATATGAACCACTTCCCCGCCGGCACCTGGATGGTTATCTTGGGCATAGCATTTTATCAAATCACCTCATTTTTTGGGGCAACACGTGAGGAACACAAATGCAAACAAGCCTGAATGGTCCCCAGGACTAGATACAACTGAAAACTCACACCCCAGAAGTGACTCGAACCCATACTCCCAGAAGCAAAGCAACTGGTAACTACAGGGCGCCTTAATCCGCTTGACCATCACGACCGGACATAAGGAAGTGATAGCCTGAGCTATATGAACCACTTCCCCGCCGGCACCTGGATGGTTATCTTGGGCATAGCATTTTATCAAATCACCTCATTTTTTGGGGCAACACGTGAGGAACACAAATGCAAACAAGCCTGAATGGTCCCCAGGACTAGATACAACTGAAAACTCACACCCCAGAAGTGACTCGAACCCATACTCCCAGAAGCAAAGCAACTGGTAACTACAGGGCGCCTTAATCCGCTTGACCATCACGACCGGACATAAGGAAGTGATAGCCTGAGCTATATGAACCACTTCCCCGCCGGCACCTGGATGGTTATCTTGGGCATAGCATTTTATCAAATCACCTCATTTTTTGGGGCAACACGTGAGGAACACAAATGCAAACAAGCCTGAATGGTCCCCAGGACTAGATACAACTGAAAACTCACACCCCAGAAGTGACTCGAACCCATACTCCCAGAAGCAAAGCAACTGGTAACTACAGGGCGCCTTAATCCGCTTGACCATCACGACCGGACATAAGGAAGTGATAGCCTGAGCTATATGAACCACTTCCCCGCCGGCACCTGGATGGTTATGAGTATGGGTTCGAGTCACTTCTGGGGTGTGAGTTTTCAGTTGTATCTAGTCCTGGGGACCATTCAGGCTTGTTTGCATTTGTGTTCCTCACGTGTTGCCCCAAAAAATGAGGTGATTTGATAAAATGCTATGCCCAAGATAACCATCCAGGTGCCGGCGGGGAAGTGGTTCATATAGCTCAGGCTATCACTTCCTTATGTCCGGTCGTGATGGTCAAGCGGATTAAGGCGCCCTGTAGTTACCAGTTGCTTTGCTTCTGGGAGTATGGGTTCGAGTCACTTCTGGGGTGTGAGTTTTCAGTTGTATCTAGTCCTGGGGACCATTCAGGCTTGTTTGCATTTGTGTTCCTCACGTGTTGCCCCAAAAAATGAGGTGATTTGATAAAATGCTATGCCCAAGATAACCATCCAGGTGCCGGCGGGGAAGTGGTTCATATAGCTCAGGCTATCACTTCCTTATGTCCGGTCGTGATGGTCAAGCGGATTAAGGCGCCCTGTAGTTACCAGTTGCTTTGCTTCTGGGAATATGGGTTCGAGTCACTTCTGGGGTGTGAGTTTTCAGTTGTATCTAGTCCTGGGGACCATTCAGGCTTGTTTGCATTTGTGTTCCTCACGTGTTGCCCCAAAAAATGAGGTGATTTGATAAAATGCTATGCCCAAGATAACCATCCAGGTGCCGGCGGGGAAGTGGTTCATATAGCTCAGGCTATCACTTCCTTATGTCCGGTCGTGATGGTCAAGCGGATTAAGGCGCCCTGTAGTTACCAGTTGCTTTGCTTCTGGGAGTATGGGTTCGAGTCACTTCTGGGGTGTGAGTTTTCAGTTGTATCTAGTCCTGGGGACCATTCAGGCTTGTTTGCATATATATATATATATATATATATATATATATATATATATATATATAATTATTTCTATTAACCATCTTTGTTACCTATCTTTGTTATTAACCATCTTTGTAACCTATATGTAACTCCTTTTTTTGTAACAAAGTTCAAATAAAGCAAATATATATGTGTACATACAAAAGAATGGGGGTGGTAGGAGAAGAAAATATTAGTGTTCAGTGAGAAACCACAAGGTCTTCTCTGAATACGTTTTATTTTCTTCTCCGAGGCTATGGGTCCCCACATTGGCACCAGAGGTGGTACCCTCACAAACTTTTATATATATATTTATATATATATATATATATATATATATATATATATATATATATATATATATATATATATAATATATATTAGACTACATTAACATAATATATAATATATTATATATTATGTTAATGTAGTATACGTGGATTTTGCTAAAACCTTTGATAAGGTACTACATGAAATACTTCCAAAAAATTGCAGGCACATGGAACAAATGGGTGGGTGGGTGTCCCACCCATAAAGTGAGTGTCATAGGGGCCCCAGCACACTGGTTTGCTAAAGGGCCCTTAATGCTGTTGAGACCTTATGGGCCCTTGGACCCATTATGTTAAGACATAGTGCTGTTTTGGGCCACACACTTTTTGCATATTTCTGATCTTGGTACATACTTTGGTCGAGAGACTTCCCTAACACACCTTTGCTACACTCATCCCATCCATACCATTCGCCTTGCTCTTACCTTCCTCTAAGAATTTGCTCTACATCGCCTCTCTTTTGCCTTAATGCTCGTGCCTCCCTTGCTCCCTTACGGGCTCACCATAGCCAGTACTACTTGGAGCTTTTTGTTTTGAGTAGCTGAATCTAAAACAACAACAATCTTGCTCCCATCTCAATCAATTTTATAATGGTCCAGGATGGACCGAAACATGGTCATCTCCTCATTTTCTGGTGTGTGGTTTATTCTTCATAAGAATAAAGGTAACTTCATAAGGCTGCTTATGGGCCTATACGAGGCAGATTCTATTTATAACCACCCAATCCCACTCGTATACATTTCCAACCCATGCTTGAAACAATTCAGGGACCCCACCTCCGCCACGTTACGCGGTATTCATGTCTTCAGCCACGTTATTGTAACTCTGCATCTAATAATTACCTAGGTGTTATTACACAATGAGAGCTACACTCATGGTGTCCCGTCTTCCCAGCACTCTTTGTCATATAACGCTTTGAAATTACAGGTCTTGACAGTTTTAGCCTCCACCACTTTCTCCCCTAACATGTTCCAACCGTCTTCCACCTCTTATTTGCCAAAGTGAATTTTCTTATATTTCTTCAGCAGCTTTGTTTAGTTGGTTTCAGTAAATGACCTCTTGTTCTTGAAGTTCTAGGTCTCAGGAATTCGTCCCTATCAATTTTATCGGTTCCAGATACTATTTTTACGTAATGATCATATTGCCTCTTTTTATTCCATCATCTAGTTTTGGCATATATAATGCCTCTAACTTCTCGTAGCTCTTGATCTTCAGTTCTGGGAACAACTTAGTGGCATGTCTTTGTATCATTTCAAGTTTGTACATGTACTTCTTAAGATATGGGCACCATACAACTGCTGCATACTCTAGCTTTGGTTTAATAAAATCATGAACAATTTATTTAGTATTTATCCATGAATGTATTTAAAAGCAATTCTAAAGTTCAAAAGTGTAGCACAACCTCCTGGCACAATGAGCTTTATGTGGTCCTCACGTGACAGTTTTCTATCTAGAACCACCCATACATGTCTTTCTTTATCAGAATTCTTTATAGAATTTTCACATAATTTATTGGTTGCATGGGGTTTATGTTCTCCTATTCCACATTCCATAACATGGCATTTATTCACATTAAATTCCATTAGCCAAGTGGTGCTCCATATGCTTATTTTGTCTTCCCTATTATCTAACCATCATCATCAAACATGTTCATATAATTATGTATTCTATCTGTTAGATAGTTTATCTAGACAATGAACATTATCGGTGCCAGAACTAAACCCTGTGGTACTCCACTCGTGACATTTCTCCAGTCCGATACATTGCCTCTGATTACTGCCCTCATTTTTCTATCAGTTTGAATTTTTTAATCCATGTTAGAAGCTTACCTGTCACCCCTCCAATATGTTCCAGTTTCCAGAATAAACTCTTATGTGGAATTCTGTTGAATGCCTCTTTTAGGTCCAGATAGATGCAGTCAACCAGTCATCTCTGAAAGTCATCTTTTTCCTGTAAAATTTCTGCTGCTCGATCATAGTAACTGATTAAATTTGTTACACAGGATCTTCCATTTTGAAAACCATGTTGACTGTCTGATATTATAAAGTTTTTCTCCTGGTGTTCTACCAGTTTAGTTTTACTTGTTTTTTCCAATATTTTTACTGTTTCACTTGGCCAACTGCTTTGTTCTTACTTAGCTCCTTGAGCAATTTTTTAACTGTGTACGTACATGCAGTGTTTTTATAAATCTTTATTTTTTCCAGCACGCACAAGGAAGCTTGATGCAGATAAACTTACATTAGGATCAGTAGGAGCTAGCCATAATGCCCTGGAAAAAAATCATGACGAGCTACAAGTGCAGCAGGTGCAAGAAGAGCAACAAGTAAAAAAAAATCCGCAGGTGCAACAAGTGCTTCCATTAGCAATCATTCAGAAGCAGCAAAAACTACATGCAGTAAAATGTGAACCACAGGGAACTAAAGAAAAACAATCAAGTAACAACGGAATGGGAATTTTAAAATACCTGAGGAAACAGGTAAAAAATGACAAATAGAAATGATTCCTTAAACATTATTTGGTAGTTTATAGGTATTTTACTTATAATACTTTATATTATGTCTACAGTTTATAATTTAGTTCACAGTTAATTGTAAACTTCCTTATCTTACATGAAGGATTTTTACTGTTTTTCATTTTTAAAAACTTATTAGTATCATTTATAGTTTAGTGTCAATTCACTTATAATACAATATATTGAATAATTTACTAAATTAGTTTAACTATAATAAATATAAATAAACATTTTTACCCCAGGATGAGTTTCAGTCACCCTACCCAATGTTTCATTATTACTAATCTTGTGAGAGGTAGCTTATTGTGCAGCCCATACTCATTCTGTGAGTGTTAGTTTATTGTGCACCCCATAGTCATCATGTCACCCAAGCCTGCTGCAGCTGCACCTGAAGGGTGGTGTAGGGAACCATTAGTGTACTATTATGATCTGAGAGAGAGAATGCTCTGTAGACAGAGCATCAATATGGCTTAAGGCATTGAGCTTTGCCTCAAGATGAAGCTTGGGCTGATCTCTGATTTGATTCTTGGGAGTCTTCATTTATGTGCACCCCATACTAAACCACTTTGTAGTAATTTATTGTGCAACCCATACTCATCCTGTTACCAGTAGTTTGTGCAACCCATACTTATCCTGTGATCCCTATCCCTCTACTTCAAGTCCCTCAAGGGGCGCACGAATTCAGTTTGGCATACCGCATCCTGTCTTCCCATCCCTAGCTACTGACCCATCACAATATACATCCTGCCTTCCCATCCCTAGCTACTGACCCATCACAATATACATGTAGAGTGTTTTCTGTAGGCAATTTTCTAATTATACAATCATATGTTGCCCTCAGCTCTCCTATTTCATACATACTTTTTTCTTTTGCAAGGGAGTAATTACTACATCTACATTACAATCCTCCCATGGTGGTGTGAATTTTCTCTTGGGCACAGCAATACACTCTGTAATAACATCGTACTTAATAACATTAGAACATGAGGTACTCATATATGCTCTTTTCTTCATCATACATTGTTCATTACTTCCTACCTTTTGAACCGAGAGGATTAATTCATTAGCTCCCCCACCTCTCATTAATCTAATGGCAGAGGCTACATTTATCTCTGCAATTCTATCCCCAATACTCTGCAGATTCAACTCCATCTTCATTTTCTCAATCATAGCATTTCTTGGGCATCCTAAGATAATTCTCATGGCTTCATTTTGTACCTTCTCCAACTTCCCCATCCTACCTTTACCAAAACAAGAAATAACAGGTGCAGCATAATCAATAAGGGATCTTACAATACTCAAGTATATCATTCGTAGCACAGGGACTCCCATTCCTTTTCCACAGCATGCCAAGGCCTTCAGAGGTTGTAATTAGTTCACCAATCCCATATGGTGACACAGGTTTCCGAAATTATCCACCACTAGTTTGTAAAGTCACTGGTTTGCCTTGTAAAGCAAACTAGTGGCTTTACAAGATTGTAAACACATCATGTTATGTACTTTCATAAACCCAATGCTGGCCCTCACGGGATTGGGGGTGCTCCGTCGGGGTCCGTAGAATTACCCAAATCTACCCAAATTTACCCAAATGTACCCAAATCCTCCTTGCATTACGTAAGTAATGAAGAAATATGGTATATTTACTTACTGTAATGTTGGTGCTGCACGTAGAACATGATCAAACCTATTTTCACTCTGAAATAATGTAATTTTATTTTGAAATTTGAAGTAAATATGTAGCAGGTGACGCCATAGGAAGTCGACGGTCCAAGCGACAAAATTGTGGAGCGACTTATCTAAGATATATGGTCGCCTGGAGAATGTTTGCTGCCATAGCAGCCTCCTATACACAGTGACCCCCAGTCGTCACACTTCTTGCTCAAATTGTCGCAAATTTAATTATTTATATTAACAAGTAGAATGGGTATTTGTAATAATATATTTCATAAATAGCCACAAAACATTTAATATTTATTTTAAAAAATGTGTCTGGAAGTTAAATCAACTCCACAGGACAATAATTTTGTTACATAGATAATAAAGTTATTCGTTTGTATGCGTTCGCTACTTAAACTACCCATGTCCTTTTCGTTCATAGAACACCGAACCCAACACGCTCTCTGATATATTACTTAATTAATAGAGATTCACAAATAAAACTTATATATGTATATGTTATCAGAAAGGCAGAGATAAAAATAGTTTTTGTGAATCCATCACAAAGATTATATCATATTAGAGAGGAAAGATATTCATATTTTATACAAGGTTTCTTGGCCGACGCTCTCCCTATCGATGGGAACTATGACCTTTCGAAGATCAATGTTAATTTCATTGTAATAAACGAAATTTTCTGTCATAATAAAGATAGAAATATAAGTTGCATGTTAATACTTTAGCATAAATATAACTGAAGTGAAAGTGAAGATATATGCCTTTTTATAGTTATGTGATGGCTATCTCAGGGAGTGTGAAGGCCTGGAAACAAATGAATCAATTGTGTAATTCCTTTGCATATATGCAAAGTAACATTAAAGTTCTATATGTCAGCATAAACACAGATCTAGACGATAATGTGACTACATTTCAAGGAAAATATATCTTAAATGAAACCCAAGATATGGTTAAATATATAGCCAATATCACACCATCGCCGGTGTCCGGACACCGGCGATGGTGTCGCTGAACTTCCAATGCATCAGTGTCCTGCCAGGCGGGCAATATAGGCTTCACAATTCAGATAAAATTTGTAATTCGGAGAGATGCGTTGATAAACGCAAAATGTTTTATATTTTAAATACAGATATAAACTTTGTTTTCAGACGTTTATTGCAACAATATCTCAAGTATAAGAACCAAGATATATTTTGGATTTAACAATTTCCTATAAAGTTGCAATGCTACCTTAATTGTATATGATCATCATCATATACAGAAAGAAATTAACTTATAAAATGTTGAGGTAAAGATAGACGTATGTTAATTATGACACAGGATCGCTCTTAAGAACTTAATTATAAACCATAATATTATAACTATAACAATTCATTGTGTTGGGGACAGGAAGCCACAGTATATTCATACACGATAGACTTTTATCAAGGTCATCCTTAAGGTCGTATTACTGACCCCGCCCAGGATGCAACCCCACAACAAGCTGACTAACTCCTGAGTACCTACTTACTGCTTGGTGAACAGTCGCATTACGTGAGAGGAAATGTACCCAACCATTTCTGTCCCGCCCAGGATTCGAACACGGAATCTCGATTGTGTGTCGAGAACGAACACGACTGTAATACTGGGACACTTAAATATATGATGATATGTTTTATATCATCGGAAACATAAAATATATATGCAAATATTGGTCATTAAAGTATTTTGGAAACAGAGGTGTATTTTAGTTACCTTAATATAGAGCACGAATATCCTGTGACTCATCCTGTGAATGGTAGTTTATTGTGCATCCCATACTCATCCTGTGAGTCCTGTTTACGTGCACCCTATACTCATCCTCTGTGCGGTAATTTATTGTGCAACCCATACTCATCCTGTTACCAGTAGTTTGTTCAACCCCATACCCATCCTGTGACCTGTAATTTATTGTGTAACCCATACTCATCCTGTTATCAGTAGTTTCTGCACCCCATACTCATCCTCTGTGCGGTAATTTATTGTGCAACCCATACCCATCCTGTGACCTGTAATTTATTGTGCAACCCATACTAATCCTGTGACCTGTAGTTTATTGTGCACCCTCATACTCATCCTGTGAGTCATATAGGACATTGTGCAACCCTTTCTCATCGCGTGAATCTTTGTTTACTTTGCTCTCCATACTAATCCTCTGCGCGATAGTTTCTTGTGCAACCCATACCCATCATGTGAGTGGTAGTTCATTGTGTACACTATACTCATCCTGTGAGCATAGGGTACACAATGAGTTCATTTGTACTCCATACTCATCATCAAGAAGTGTATTTTACCAGCATTGTAATATAAATTAAGAATAAAGGCTTAACTGGATTACGGACTCATAATCAAAATAAGAGCCATCACTAATTATCATGACAAACGGCCTAGGCTCCACTTCCGCCTTCGACAAGCTGCCGCCGGAGGTGGGTAGTTTATTGTGCACCCCCGCACCCCCAGCCCTGGGGAGCGGGCATTGGAATGTGGACATGTGAACCATTAACCCCCCCTCACTCCTCCTGTTAACAATAATACAAATAATAATACAAACTAAAAAACTAATAATATTAATAAAAATAATAAAAAAATCTTACTGTAATACCCTTGTGCTTGAATGAAGGTGAAGGAAAGACTCAATAAATGTGTAAGCGTATTATAAACAAAATTTTTCGATCTAACCTTCATTCTTTCTCAATGTGCTGTATACCATGAAATGATTATACAATGCTCTATTGTGAACATTGTATACAGGGCCTCAGGATATACATCCCCACAACAATTAACTAGCTCCCAGGTACCTAATTACTGCTAGGTGAACAGCAGGTCATCTAGCAGTGAACACCACCTGCCAGCTCACCTAGTAATGAACACCACCTGCACATCGCACCGCACCACTTGCCAGCAGGTGCAGAAGTACGATGGAGAGAGCAAAGTATACAATATTTCAAGTATAAGAATAGAGATATATTTAGGATTTAACGTTTTCTTATAAAGTTTCAATAATACCTTTATTTCATGGTGCTACATAGCCTTCCCGGCTTGGTGCCTTCTTTGATAATTACTTACTTACATTTATTGAACTTTATCATCATCATTTACAAAAAGAAATTAACATAAAAAATAGTCATTTTAATACACAACAGGCATAACTGTGACGTGCTTATCTCTGAAGCTAGACACAGATATAATGAAATAATCAATGATGGAGTCAGAGTTTGTCTCCTGTGGATTCCTTCCCATATTGGTCTTCGAATGCATGATAGAACTGATGAGTTGGCCAAGACTTTTGCTCATAAAGAGGGAATTGATTACCACCTTGGACTGCCTTTGAGCAGCCTGAGGGCAGTAATATTCTGGGAACATCAACTAAATTTCGGAGACTTAAGGCAAAGTGAAATTCACACCAGTTACTCCATCTATCATCATTCTGTTATGCAGGAAGTACCGCACGTCTGTGGGTCGTCCAATAAGATTAGCAGACTTCTAGATGTTACCACTGCTAGGCTTAGGCTCGGCTACAAGTACCTCTGGGAATTTGTAACATCTGCTGATGTAGATTTGACTAAATGTAAACTCTGTCAGCAGAACTATTCGCATACTTTGCGTCATTATATAACGAAATGTGAAAAAATCACGGAATTTAGAGATAACACCATCACTGGTTTCCAAGAAATGTGTAAGTACTTCATTCATAATGATGTGCTGCCCGAAATCTTAGCGAAGTATCCAAAATTTGCTTACTGTAGGTAATGCATGCACATGACTGTAAAGCTGCCGCCCAGTTGGGTGGGTGTGGAGCACATGACTGTAAAGTTGCCGCCCAGTTGAGTGGGTGTGGAGCACATGACTGTAAAGCTGCCGCCCCGTTGGGTGGGTGTGGAGCAAGACTAGTAACTGTGCGACTCACCATAGATGTAAAGTGCCTTGTATAGTGATTGTTGTGAGCCTCTTGTTGATCACTTGTGACACAAAAGATTATTGATGTGTGTATTTGTGTGGGTGATTAAATATGTATGTGTATGTATATATGTATACGTATGTATATGTACATGTATGCATAAGTATGTGTACATGTATATATAACATTAATAATTTTGTAACTAGCGTCAAAAGATTGTTATTTGCTTAGCTAAATGAACTAGAGAGGTCAGTTCCTGAACCGATTAAGTGCCTCTGTAATCCTTAATTTACACCACCGCCCACGGAATGGGTATGGGGTGCATAATAAAGAAAGAAATTGAAAAACAGAAGTCGATATGTATGTAAATTATGATGCCGGATAGGATCACTATTAAGAACTTAATTATAAACCACAATATGTTCTATATTATCAAAAATTCGGAAACATACCATATATTTTCAAATATTTGTAATTAAAGTACTTATTTAGGAAATATGCATTTTAGTTACCCTAGTTAGCTCTGAGAACACACCTTCTTGCAGCAAGAATTTCTTTCTACCAATCTGAGAGATGCTAATGAGACCAGTCTCGACCCACTGGACAGGTCATGAACAACAATCAACTATAGCACCATCTATGTCAGAAGATATTCAAAATGTTCTTGATATCATTCAAATTGTCAATACGAGAGCAGAATACATAAGTTGAGTGATGTCAAAGGAATCATATTGACTGACCGAGCCCCATTGTAAATATTTGTGGCTTCCTGACCATAAAGTTACCGCCGCGGTCGAGGGTAAGAGACCGGATGTATGTATTATGCTTCGTCTTGAGGCAAAACCCAATACCTAAAGCCATATTGATGCTCTGTCCACAGATCATTCTCTCTCTCTCAAATCACATACACTGATGTTTTCCTACACCGCCCCACGGGTGCAGCTGCAAGTGCAGTTGCCTCTACCCATCAGACAGAACTATTTGCCTTGCTTCTTACACTAAAATGTGTTCAAGTCTCCAAACTTGATGCATTAATTGTAAGTGATTTTCTATCATCCTTTAAT
Organism: Procambarus virginalis; assembly: GCA_020271785.1. Taxonomy (NCBI): domain Eukaryota; kingdom Metazoa; phylum Arthropoda; class Malacostraca; order Decapoda; family Cambaridae; genus Procambarus; species Procambarus virginalis. Next base: position 9,015 of record WNGS01006573.1, on the reverse strand, counting down.
TACGCTTAACTCTCTAAGACACAATTGTAACATGACCGGGTCTGAAGCTAGACAGAGAAAACACAACATTATTAGTGATGGTCACAGAATCCATTTCATGTGAACTCCATCCTCGTTGGCCTGCGAAACTAAAGGAATGGTCCAGAAAATATCTACGAAAGTTTAACTCGAGTTTGAAGATACTTCAGCTGATACTTAGATACTTCCAGTAAGTGTAAAGATAAGTGTTGACGATACTACCTTCATCTATTCAGACCCCAACCCAAACACACTAAATAATAATGTAAATAACAAAGTTACAAAGTCCACTCATGGATGTAAACCAACAAACTCCCACTAAACATAAAACAGACAGACTACATTTTATTTGAAAGTAAATCCTCAAACCAAATTAAATTTAAGATAGACAATGTTAACATTAGCAATAAAAATTATGGAAAGTTCCTTGAGCTATACATAGACAAGAAACTGAACTTCAGCATCCACATACAACACATATGAGAGAGAGAGAGAGAGAGAGAGAGAGAGAGAGAGAGAGAGAGAGAGAGAGAGAGAGAGAGAGAGAGAGAGAGAGAGAGAGAGAGATGAGCGAGAATGTAAAAATATACACTGAGGACAGGCAGCTTGTGCATGTCTATTCGTTAGGCGTATATCGAGGTCCACCTCCAAGGGCGATCTACTGACCTTCTCCACATTCACCTGGGCACTAGGAGTCTCGAACCACCAACCCCAGGAGCAGGAGACAGTAGCTCTATTAACTGCTTTACCTACAGCATAAAGAAGGATTACAGAAACAAGAAATCGCAGTGGTTAACTGCTTCTGGAATCCTTCCTCGAATGTAGATGTTACTGGTTCTTTGAGTATGTAAGTGAACAATAAAGAACTAATGATACAAATTAAATGTTTGGTATAAAATATGTGTATGTGACGTATATTCATATAAGCACAAACGTTGCGGTGTTCAGAGTGGGGACAGTTTCCACAGACCCTTGCCCACAGTTCCTAAAAACCAATTTAGCAATCATGTGTCCATTTTGAACAAATCATTTACAAATTTCTTGAACGTTTGTTAAAGAATTGTCTCTGAACATAGTGACGGAGGGTGTGCAAATAATTTTGTTGACAGTTTACATTTGGTCAGGTTTACATTAAGGTTCCTGTTTGGTCAGGTTTACATTAAGGTTCCTGCAAATGTTGAATTTTCGGAGGACAAGACGGCTGCAGAAATCTTTACAATTTGTGGAAGAATAACGATCAACAGCCGTATGCCAGTTTTTTTTTTTTTTTATTTTTATTTTTACATGCAAACATGCAATTTAAATACAATAAAAACAATATACACAGCACAAAAACACATAGAACAGAGGAAAACAAAACCCATCAGCCAGAAGGGCTGACAGCACAGCATAACAAACTCAAAGGTGTATGGAAAATACAGGCCGAACGGTAAACACGTGCAGGAGAAAACATAAACAAACATTACAATGATAAACGGGACACAACAACAAAACAAACACCGGCCTGAAGGACCGAGACCCAAAATACTCAATACACAAATTAAGCAGAGAATAACAATAAATTATAAACACAATAATTGAAGAAACAGAGAGCGAACACCATAGCCAGAAGGGCACATAAACACTCAAATGACAAGAGCATAGATCATGCAAAGGCACATCAAAAAGAGCACACATGATAATGAAAACAAACATAGATCAGGAAAAGGCAGAGCTTAATAACTGGGATATTTAGAAAACATCGGCCGGAAGGGCACACAATATACATCACAAAACCAACCCCCACATAACAGACTAAAATCCAAAACACACCCGATATCCACATCACATTATCAGGACTGCGCATACTTTTCCGGCCACTCTGCAGCCGGAAAAAGAGTGCAATACGCCTCCCATATCGCCATAATATTCTCCGGAATAGGGGGACTAAGGGCCGTCCGAGGATCGGGCATCGAAATCGGCACACCCGACAGAAATATCCTATATGCTGGAACCCAGACAGACGCGGGGCGCCACGGAACAGGCTCCACCCGGTCAGTATAGGTAAAGCTTATAGGGTTGGACTGCGCACCATACGGCGTGCCGTCGGCTAATATGAACGGGACCTCCTGCGTCGTGCACACGACGGGCAGCGCACCCGTACCCGCGGCAGCCTCACAGGGCTGCTCAGCAACCACCGGACGGGACACTCGTGGGGGCTCCTCACCCCGAACATCCTTCCTCAGAACCAACACGAGGTCCCGACTTGCACCAGCACCCTCTTCACCAACCACTGGAGGTGCAACCACCCCCCACTGCGGGGAACTGCCGACAGAAGCCACAGGAGGCGAATCATATACACAGCCCTCGGCATCAGCAGATATATGGACGTCAGCGGCCACTACCTCAAGTCCTGATAACCCATCAGCGCCAGAATCCACCTCATCAGCCCATGCAGTAGATGAGCGCCTGGATCTCTTGGGCACCGGGCGCACATCTTCGGAACCGGAAGCGGACCCAGACCCACGGGCATCACAAGCCGCTCGTACGCGTCTGACGACTGCAGCAGCTTCAACCGCAGGGGGAACCGGACCACACACAACCAGGGACCCCTCAGCCACTTCAGCATCCGGGATCCGAGTCGAGGAGATAGGGCCAGGCGCAGCATCGGAAGACAGGGGAGCATGCGCAGAGGAGGGCGCAATACAACGGGCCACTGGAGCAGCAGGGACAGGGATACTAACAGGATCAGGGGAATCCACCGATCTCATCGCAACAGCCGGAGGAGGGCCAGCGACATCCGGGGAAACGTCAGGGGACGCCGGGGGAGCCGCAACAACGAGCCGGGCGGGCTCCACATCCCCGAAGTCCTCGTCCAGTGGAAGCGGAGGGAAATCCTCTTCCCGAAAGAGGTTGACAGGTGCAACCGGATCCGCCTCGCACCCTGCAGCCTGATGCCCCATCAAGCCACACCGGAAACAGGTCCGAGGCTGCCGGGCATAGTACACCCGGATGTAGCATCCCAGAAGCCGGACTGAAGATGGAATGTCCGACCGCAGACGCATGCCCAAGGTGCGAATATTCGTCCGCCTCCCGGCATACTTCCCGGAGGATATCGTGTTTACCCTCACACTGACTACGGGCCCAAATCGCTGGAAATAACGCCGCAGAAGCTCTTCGGGAAACTCCAGGGGCGCCCCATGCACGCTGACATAGGTCAGCGCACCACTCCGGTCTGATATGGCGACTGAGCCGGTACCTCCCGGCAGTGACAGCGAGCGCCCCTCGTAACGACTGAGGAAGGCACGATATACCTCCTCCGTCGCCAGCTTGATGACAACGCGACGCGCAGTCACCAGCTCAATCCCGTCAATATCTAGCACCGGGATATGCAGCAAGTCGCACAGTACCTCCGCTACCTCTGGATACCCAGCACGGCCAGAGAATTCCAGTCCTACCGAGTTCACACGCTTGATCGCTGGTAGGGGACCACCCATGGTGAACCCAACACCTGCCACGTCTGCACACCGCCAGGCAGGCAACAACACTGGGGGGTGGGGGGGGCAGCTACGCCCCGCCACCTGGCGATCAAACGGCTGACTACCCTAGCAGTCACGGAGGGACACGTCCGCACTCCACGGCTGCTCAGGGTCAACTCTCCGTATGCCAGTTAGTGTTAAAGGTGATGACAATTGTATATTCAGTGTTATCTCACTTGCTGTGTGTGGGGACGAAACGAGATCAGGAGAAATTAGAGCAAGAACAACTACTGAGATAATAGACCAATGGGACTGGAAATATAGCACAGCATGATAACACGGAGTTAAACCTAGTTTCTCCCGATTTCAAAGAAGTTTGTCTCCATTCTGCCTTGCCTGGAAAAGATTCATCAGTTATGACAATGTATGCAGCAAGTTCTGTTGTAAACAGAGAAATAATATCAGTATATCCGTCTGTCAACGGCTTCCTTGACAGCTGTATACCTATTCTCAATACAAAATATATGCCTCGGTGTGAAGTGAAGCAGGCTCCCATTTATATTATGTGGAGCGGCAATCTCAAGTAAGGAGATAAAACATGGACACAACCATTTTGTTCCATTAATGTCCTTGCCTCCACTGGGTCACATATCTATAGACAGTACCCAAAGCACTATGACATCCACATCTCTGAGTTTGTGTCGATCACCATTATCTGTACCACCCATGTACACATCAACTCCAATCGGAAAGGATTTTACTCATTTTGTGTCCAAAATACAGTATGACTTTAAGGAGACACACTATTTTAAAGAAGCTTTTTAAATAAGCAATTATCAGAGAAGACACCAAGCCGGGAAGGCTATGTAGCACCATCAAATAAAGGTATTATTGAAACTTTGTAGGAAAACGTTAAATATAAATATATCTCTATACTTATACTTGAAATATTGTATACTTTGCTCTCTCCATCGTACTTCTGCACCTGCTGGCAAGTGGTGCGGTGCGATGTGCAGGTGGTGTTCATTACTAGGTGAGCTGGCAGGTGGTGTTCACTGCTAGATGACCTGCTGTTCACCTAGCAGTAATTTGGTACCTGGGAGCTAGTTAATTGTTGTGGGGATGTATATCCTGAGGCCCTGTATACAATGTTCACAACACAACAATGTATAATCATTTCATGGTATACAGCACATTGAGAAAGAATGAAGGTTAGATCGAAAAATTTTGTTTATAATACGCTTACACATTTATTGGGTCTTTCCTTCATCTTCATTCAAGCACAAGGGTATTACAGTAATATTTTATTTTTTTTATGCACAATATTTTTATTAATCTTATTATTTTTTTATTTTTTTATTATTAGTATTTTTGTTAACAAGATGAGTGAGGTGGGGGGGGGATTTAGTTAGTTTAGTTCATTTATTATGCACCCCATACCCATCCCGTGGGCGGTAGTGGAAAGGGTTACAGAGGCACATAATGGGCTAAGCCCCCACAATTCCACAATTCCCCACAATTCATTTAGCTAAGTAAGTTACAATCTTGATGAGCTAGTTACAAAATTCAATATAAGTCGTCACATCAACAATGGGTTCGAGATCGACCTCAAATACAGGTTCTAAATTACGCAACTGACATATGTGGAGAGCTAGTGTCACAATTTATATATTTGTCCTGCACACCGCCCCCCATCCAGTGGGCAGCGGTGGATAGGTTACAATCACTCAGTTACTACCTACAGTTAGCAAACTGAGGATATTTGGCTAAAATTTCTGGTAGCAGATCATTTTGAATGAAATATTTACACATCGCTGGAACATTAGTTATAGAATTGTCTCTAAATTCACGTATCTTTTCGCACTCCATCACATAGTGACGGAGGGTGTACGAATAATTTTGTTGACACAGTTTACATTTGGTCAGGCCTACATCAGCAGATAATGAGAATTCCCAGAGATACTTGTAACCGAGTCTAAGCCGAGCAGTAGTAACATCTAGAAGGGGGGGGGGGTAATGGTTCACATGTCCACATTCCAATGCCCGCTCCCCAGGGCTGGGGGTGCGGGGGTGCACAATAAACTACCCACCTCCGGCGGCAGCTTGTCGAAGGCGGAAGTGTAGCCTAGGCCGTTTGTCATGATAATTAGTGATGGCTCTTATTTTGATTATGAGTCCGTAATCCAGTTAAGCCTTTATTCTTAATTTATATTACAATGCTGGTAAAATACACTTCTTGATGATGAGTATGGAGTACAAATGAACTCATTGTGTACCCTATGCTCACAGGATGAGTATAGTGTACACAATGAACTACCACTCACATGTTGTACTCACCTAGTTGTGTTTGCGGGGGTTGAGCTCTGGCTCTTAGGTCCCGTCTCTCAACTGTCAATCAACTGGTGTACAGATTCCTGAGCCTATTGGGCACTATCATATCTACATTTGAAACTGTGTATGGAGTCAGCCTCCACCACAACACTACTTAATGCATTTCATTTGTTAACTACCCTGACACTGAAAAAATTCTTTCTGACGTCTCTGTGGCTCATCTGGGTACTAAGTTTCCACCTGTGTCCCCTTGTTCGTGTTCCACCCGTGCTAAAGAGTTTGTCTTTGTCCACCTTGTCAATTACCCTGAGAATTTTGTAGGTGGTTATCATGTCTCCCCTTACTCTTCTGTTTTCCAGGGTTGTGAGGTTCAGCTCTCTTAGCCTTTCCTCGTAGCTCATTCCTCTCAGTTCCGGGACCAGTCTGGTGGCATACCTCTGAATCTTCTCTAATTTCGTCTTGTGTTTAACTAGGTATGGACTCCAGGCTGGAGCTGCATACTCCAGGATTGGTCTTACATAAGTGGTGTACAGGGTCCTGAACGATTCCTTACACAAGTTTCTAAAGGCAGTTCTTATATTGGCCAGTCTAGCATATGCCGCTGATGATATCCTTTTGATGCGGGCCTCTGGGGACAGGTTCGGTGTGATATCGACCTCCAGATCTTTCTCTCTATTTAACTCTTGCAGGATTTCACCTCCCAGATGGCACCTTGTGTTCAGCCTTCTGCTCCCTTCGCCTAATTTCATTACTTTACACTTTCCTGAGTTGAACTTTAGCAGCCATTTTCTAGACCATTCCTCCAGTTTGTCCTGTAGTCTCTGTCTATCTTCATCTGTTGTGATTCTTCTCATAATTTTTGCATCATCAGCAAACATTGAGAGGAATGAGTCTATACCCTCTGGAAGGTCGTTTACATATACTAGAAACAGGATGGGTCCGAGTACAGAGCCCTGTGGAACCCCGCTGGTGACATCTCGCTACTCTGATGCCTTCCCCTTCACTGTTACTCGCTGTTTCCTATTACTTAGATACTATCCCTTATCCACTGGAGCACCTTACCTTTTACTCCTGCCTGTTGCTCCAACTTTTGTAACAGTCTTTTGTGAGGTACTGTGTCAAAGGCTTTCTGACAGTGCAAGAAAATGCAGTCTGCCCACCCTTCTCTTCCCTGCCTAATTTGTGTTGCATAGTCATAGAATTCTATTAGGCCTGTGAGGCACGATTTACTATCTCTGAACCCATGCTGGTGGAGAGTTACAAAGCTGTTTCCCTCCACATGCTCTACGAGCCTTTTCCTCGCAATCTTCTCCATCACCTTGCATGGTATACAAGTTAGGGAAACTGGCCTGTAGTTCAGTGCCTCTTGCCTGTCACCCTTTTTGTAAATTGGGACTACATTAGCTGTCTTCCAGCTTTCCGGAAGGTCTCCCGTTTCCAGTGACATGATGGGTATGGGTTGCACAGAAAACTATCGCGCAGAGGATGAGTATGGAGAGCAAAGTAAACAAAGATTCACACGATGAGAAAAGGTTGCACAATGTCCTATGACTCACAGGATGAGTATGAGGTGCACAATAAACTACAGGTTACAGGATAAGTATGGGTTGCACAATAATTTACAGGTCACAGGATGGGTATGGGGGCACAAACAACTGGTAACAGGATGAGTATGGGTGCACAATAATTACAGGTCACAGGATGAGTATGGGTTGCACAAACTACTGGCAACAGGATGAGTATGGTTCACGTAATGCGACTGGTTCACCAAGCAGTAAGTAGGTACTCAGGAGTTAGTCAGCTTGTTGTGGGGGTGCATCCTAGGCGGGGTCAGTAATACGACCTTAAGGAGACCTTGATAAAGAGCCTATCGTGTATGAATATACTGTGGCTTCCTGACCCCAACACAATGAATTGTTATAGTTATAATATTATGGTTTATAATTAAGTTCTTAAGAGCGATCCTGTGTCATAATTAACATACGTCTATCTTTACCTCAACATTTTATAAGTTAATTTATGTCTGCATATGATGATGATCATATACAATTAAGGTAGCATTGCAACTTTATAGGAATTGTTAAATCCAAAATATATCTTGGTTCTTATACTTGAGATATTGTTGCAATAAACGTTTGAAAACAAAGTTTATATCTGTATTTAAAATATAAAACATTTTGGTTTATAACGCATCTCTCCGAATTACAAATTTTATCTGAATTGTGAAGCCTGTATTGCCCGCCTGGCAGGACACTGACGCATGGAAGTTCAGCGACACCATCGCCGGTGTCCGGACACCGGCGATGGTATGGTATTGGCTATATATTTAACCATATCTTGGGTTTCATTTAAGATATATTTTCCTTGAAATGTAGTCACATTATCGTCTAGATCTGTGTTATGCTGACATATAGACCATTAATGTTACTTTGCATATATGCAAAGGAATTACACAATTGATTCACTTGTTTGCAGGCCTTCACACTCCCTGAGATAGCCATCACGTAACTATAAAAGGCATATATCTTCACTTTCACTACAGTTATATTTATGCTAAAGTATTAACATACAGCTTTAGATGTACCAAAAAAAACTTTTAGATCTGCATTTCTGATAACATATACAAATATAAGTTTTGTGAATCTCTATTAATAAGAAAATATATCAGAGAGCGTATGGGTTCGGTGTTCTATGAACGAAAAGAACATGGGTATTTAAGTAGCGAACGCATACAAACGAATAACGATAGTATCTATATAACAAAATCATTGTCTTGTGGAGTTGATTTAACTTCCAGACACATTTTTAAAATAAATATTAAATTTTTGTGGCTATTTATGAAAGATATTATTACAAATACCCATTCTACTTGTAATATAATTAATTAAATTTGCGACAATTTGAGCAAAGAAGTGCGACGACTGGATCACTGTGTACAGGAGGCTGATATGGCAGCAAACACTCTCCAGGCGACCATATATCTTGGATAAGTCGCTCACAATTTTGTCGCTTGGACCGTCGACTTCCTATGGCGTCACCTGCTACATATTTACTTCGAATTTCGATATGAAATTACATTATTTCAGAGTGAAAATAGGTTTGATCGTGTTCTACGTGCAGCACCAACATACAGTAAGTAAATATATCATATTTCTTCATTACTTACGTAATGCTAGGAGGATTTGGGTACATTGGGGTAGATTTGGGT
>WNGS01006572.1:37059-56435 GCA_020271785.1 Procambarus virginalis | reverse complement strand
GGGCGGCCTCTCACAGGCGACCCTCCAGCGGGTGGTCCGATGGCTCACAAGGCCCCTACATGGTGCCCTTCAGCACGTACACCACCCAAAGAGGGGGCAGGAGAGGGGGCACAGGGCACCCACCCGGTCCCAGGGAGGTGTACGTGAGCCCCTCACCACGGCAAGGAGGCACCACGGAGGGGGGCACAGTTGATAACGACTTCAGTGTAGCGGTTCCAGATTTTAAGGAGGAGTGGGAAGTGCATACTGGACCAAGTGGCATTGCCATACGTGGCTGTTTAATTCAGCGTGACTCAGAGAATCATCCACATCCCGTAGCACATTTCAATAGAAAGGTGAAGGGCCCTGAGGTACGATATTTAGCCACTGACAAGGAAGCACTAGCCGTGTTGAGTGTGTTAGATACTTGAACCCTACTTGTTTCAACGCCATTTCTTGATATATATTCTGATCATAGAGCTCTGACCCACATAAAAAAAAGTTCCCGCGAATGTCACGATGGGGTCATGAGCTGTCACGACATTCATTCAAATAATTTACAAGCCCGGGCAATCACATGTTGTCCTGACGCCTTGAGTAGAAACATAGCACTTATGAGAACATAAATATTGAAACAATAGCGAGTGATAGGATGAGAGAATTAAATGAAGGAATCGAGGTGGAAAGAGAATCAACCATTTAGAGGGAGGGAAATATTCAGCAAAAAAGTAGAGAGCTGAAGGATGTATTCAAGCTTAGGGAAGGAGTATTGTACCGTGTATTGTACGCCCTATCCTTGTGATGTAAAAGACCACAAGGATAGGGCGATTCTCCAACTAGTCATCCCTGATGCACTAATATCGTCAGCATTAAACTAACTTGCTCATGCGTCCAAAATCTCGGGTCACCCTGGGTGTACAAGACTTATATGAGAGCAAAAGTCCTTATTCTATTTACCTGGCTTATTAGCAGAAGTAATTAAGTATGTAAAGTCTTGTTCCAACTGTTAGAGATGAAAAGGTGCCCCAAAGGTACAGGCCCCACTCCAAGAGTTTCCTGAAATTTTTTAACCTCTAGATAGGGTAGGTGCTGACCTAATTGATTTGCACAGTAGTTACTTAAGGAATAGGTATGCACTGGTGTTAGTGGACCATTTGTCCAGGTATACCATCTTGGTAGCACTTCCATGTAAGAACCCTCAGACAGTAGTGGGCGCAATTTTAAGTAGATTTGTAACGGTGTTTGGATCTTCTAAAGTTTTAGATTCTGACAGAGGACAGGAGTTTGTGGGAAAGATTTTTAAAGAAGTATGCCAGATCTTAGAAACAACCACCGTGCTCACCACTGCATACCACCCTTTGGCGAATGGCATGGTGAAACTAACCATCTGCACAATATAGATATGCTTGCTATTCTGGCAGATAAAGATCCTGCCACATGGGATGAACAGTTACCTTATGTACAATTTGCACTGAACGCAGCGTTACATCAGTCGATCAATACACAGCCACTCTTACTGTTCACCGGTCATTCATGTATTTTTGTATCAGGCTTGCTTAACAGGCACAATGTTAACTTCGGTGAGGATTATCATTCAGAAATTCTCATAAAAATAAAAAATGCCTGAAGAGTACCTGCTGAGGCGTCCAGTCAAGCACGTACGCGATATGCTAACTATTATGATAGGCAGGTGCGACCATTGGTACTGAAAGAGGGCAGTTTAGTAATGAGACTGAACGAAACGGCCCCCGCCAATCAGAGTAGAAATTAGCACCCAAATGGCGGGGCCCGTACAGAATTATTAGAAAATTAGGCCTGGTCAATTTTGTAATTAAGGGCATCTTTGATGGCCAGACTGAAAGAACTATTCATGTTAAACTCAAGTCATACATTGCCAGGGAGGAATTGGAATTATCTTCAGTAATTCCCAATCCTGACCCTGTTGAGGAGGATGACCCCTCTGTCAACCCTCATTAACAGTCAGTTTATACCTTGTCACCCTATGATAAGGTCATGTGAAAACCTGGCTGGTTCTACTTAACTTATTGTCTGGTGCAATCAGTAAATTTAGAACTAGTTTCAAATTCTAGAAGGCAAGAGAGAGATGCTTGTGTGTTTGGACTTTGGGAGGAGTACCTAACCACCCTGGGATTGGGAGCTGTGCATTCCCAACCCCCAGGGTGAGATCCATGCTTCCACTAGCCATGTAGTCATGTCTTTCAACCCCCATGTCTAACTGTACCCAGCCTACGTGTCCCACAGAGCCAGCCACACGCCAGAGGAATGGTAATTATGCTGTTCTTTCAGGCAGTTGTGCAAGTTGTCTGGACCCCAGAGAGAGGAGGGGGATACGCTACAAAAAAAAACCCTCCCTCTCAGCCCCTTGGGCCTTACTCTTGAGGTCCTGGGGAAAGGGATGTCAAAGGTCCCCTGGCTGATGCCTCCCCATATGAGGTTGTTAGCAAACATGGCTCAAACATGATCGCTGAGGAATACCAGTTCTTGGGGTGAAGGTTTCTGTGGTTTTCCTGTTGAAGTATGGCATAACTTTCCTATGTATCGTGGCGTTCCTGATCAAACGGAGGAAGGTCCAGTGTGAGCCAGAATGTTCGTTAGTTTGTACACAAGACCATCATGCAATAAGCTATCAAAGGCCTTGTGTATATCTAGTTACAATCAAGGCCACCTGGTTTTATTAGCGAATGCTGGACACTGCATCATTCATGATATTGATCGCGTGTTAGGTCAAACGATGCCTCCTGAACCCAAATTGTTTTTCAGTATATATATAGGTTGTTGTATTCCATATAATATTTGAACCTGTTCCACATGATTTTTTCGAAACATTTTCCTAGTGTTTATAAAAGAAATATCAGTAATTATCTAAGTGGTGTTTTTCTTTGGCCACCCACCTGTCAGGGCGCCTGACAGCTGGGTGGTCAGCGCTTCGGATTCGTAGTCCTGAGCTTCCGGGTTCGATCCTCTGTGGAGGCGGAGACAAATGGGTAAAATGTTTGTCATTCTGATGCCCTTGTTACCTAGCAGTAAATAGGTACCTGGGAGTTAGACAGCTGCTACGGGCTGCTTCCTGGGGGTGGAGGCCTGGTCGAGGACCGGGCCGCGGGGACACTAAGCCCCGAAATCATCTCAAGATAACCTCAAGATCTCAAGAAAGGAGTGAAGATCATCTTCGCCCTCTAAGACTTCTGGGAAATAACCTGATGCTAAGTTCGCATTGAATACATTCATGATAGATTGACTATAATTCCCTGGTAGTAGCTGTATGTGGTTTGCCTGTGTACCTGAGAGGCCTGGGGCCTTGTTCCAGGTGCTCTTTATCACCCCCTGCCAGTTCACTTCTGGTGATCGGTCTGATCAAGGGTTGATCAAGGGCCAGGAGGTTAGCCAGGTCGATATCAGACTTACTGATCAAGGAGTCTAGGTTGGCATTGGTTCAGTCGTTTACTCTGTTGAAGTGTGCTTTGTTAAAGGTTCTGTTGTTGAAGGCCGTTAAGAACCTTCACCAAACCAACCCCATTAGGTCTGCTTGTACTTTTTGGTCTTCAACATTTTTTCGATTGTTCTTCATAGTCCTAATCCTGGTATGTGTGTACGAGGTGAGAGTCGAGTTGGCGATCCTATTTATTTTTTCTCCAGAAAGCCCCTGGGTCCCTTCTATATTGATTCGCCAACCTGACCAGATTCCCCAGATATGGCCTCAGAATTATCTTAAGGGCAATAATGTATTCAGGGACTGTAGGTGAAACGCAGGGGATGTACCCGTCCGTTGGTGGCTGAAACAGGCCTGTTGGTACTTTTCATTTGGCCCTAATTTCCCTGGTTGGGATGTATTTATTATACGTTTTGGTGGGGGTTCTCTGCCATGTTGCCACCGTTGCTGCTAATATTCGCCCATGAATACCTGCAACAGCCATGTCAATAGCTCGTGTAGACTGATGGTCCAACTCTACTACCTGGTCATCTGCTAGGAAGGTGGTAAGAACCCAGTTTCACAGTCTCGAGACTGGGTCTAGATAGAGTTATACATCTGAATGGGGCTGTTTGGAGTTGAATTATGGCGAAAATGGTCAGAGCAAACCCTCCCACTCAGGGTCACACTGAAGTGCTACATACAGCAGTTCCGGTTAGTGAGGACATCTGGTGAACCCCTAATGTTGCCTGCAATGTAGGTTTTGAAGTGTGGGGTCCTGGAAAGTGAACTTCCTGGTCAGCATTGAATAGTTCATTGTCTCCCCTTGCTGTCAGCTCACGACGGCTGGTAGTTGTAAATGGCTGGGTGGTGAGCGTTAAGGTCACCGGCAATGATCGTTAGCTGGTTCCTGTTCAAGAACCTGTTAAAGGGAATTGAAGGGCGATAATTAAGCCTGGAAGGTAAGTAACCCGTATAAATGATGAAGGGGGCTCCATGGCTGGTCAAGAATTCCACTGCAAGAATGCGATCATCTTCCACCAAAATTGTGCGATGAGAGAAGCTTCTATCAATTCCGGTTCCATTATGTACACCCCTGTTCAGTCCACAGTTGAGTATCCCAAGAGGGAGATATATGTTGATCGGGTTGGGCTGCCGTGTCATTGTGGAGAATTACGTCAGAGTTGTGGTTGCTCACTTCTAATGAGATTAGGTCCCAAAAAAAAAAATGTTTATTTGCATTAAAGTTACTTCCATTATTGCGACAGACTGTTTTCTTGGCGATGCTGCTACCGTTTTGCCCGTAACTGGTTCGAGCTGACATTTATGGAGGTCACGGATCTCCCAGGGTTCCACTGGAGAACTAGGCACACTGCTCTCAGGAATTAGGGTTTCACTTGGACTAGAACCTATTTCCACGCAACCCATCCTCAGACCAAGTCCATTTTCTGCAGAGATCAACCCCAAAGACGCATTCATCAATTTTAACATGCTTTTCATTCAAAATAGGAATTTTCACAAATATAAATTAATAGTTATATAATAGCATACTGTTCATATATAGGCATTGGTTAGGTTAGGTGTTTAGGTTCTGTTGATTATTTGTATTTATAGTACATAGGTGAAGCATTTACAGCGTTATGATTCGAACAGAAGTCGTCAGCGAAGCACTTGTTTCAGCAGTGTTCGAACGTCATCAGTTTTGAGTTGTGAGTAAACCATTTTTCATTAATAAAATAAGGGGTTTGGCAGGTGCATGAAATGGACTTTGGCATTTGTTTATGAGGATGGGCTGTTCCACGTCAACGGTCCTATCAGACTCCAAAGATAACCTGGAGTCAATGCCTTCATGACGAAGGTCTGGAGATAGTTCAGGAAAGGCTCCCTGGACTGGTTCTCCAGAGTATCCACCTTGTTAGTTTCCATTATCCTGGGTGGTTTGGTGTACATGGGGCAGTCTGGCTAGGGGAGGATGGTTGGTAGGTGCTGCTGTGGAACGGATTGGTCTGGTTGGTTATTTGGAAGTGGGCTTAAAATTACGAGTATGTGTGCGTGGATGTCCAGCCTTATGAGCGGCGTGAAGTGCATCCAGGGTGGTGAGAGTACTTGTGGTCCCAGTTTCAAGGATGACGAGTGGGGGAGGACCACGTTTCTTGGGAGTATGTTTTAGCCGGGGTATTGAACTGGGTCAATGAGGGTGTAAGTGGACTGCACGACCTGAATTTTGGGACAGTTGTCTGCACGGAATGCATTCACGAGTCTGACGATGTCCCAATTTGCGGCCTCCTTTGCTATTGCAATCAGTTCGGATGACGAGCCAGACTGATTAGGAGGTTGTTGGGAATGAGGTGGAGGCAGGTGGGCCTGGTTGGCATTTTATCCCTGTTGCTGGGCGGACGAGATTGTAGTATGAGTGGGGTACCCAAGTGGGATTAGGCTGGGAGTTGGGGTAAGTCTTTTGTGTGATTGAATAAGATTAAGTCAACCAGGTGGCGGCACGGGCATGAATAGCCCGTAAGTGGTAGATTTTATTTTTTATTTTTAGTGAATGTATACTGTGTGCTGAGGTCGCATTTAAATCGCCAGGCTGCTATTGCGGGGGAGGATACTGCTTGACAGTTTATGAGGGTGACCTGCTGCTGGACCTTTTTTGACCATGCGAGTGGCAGTGTTGATGGCTTCAGTGTGGTTACTACAATAGTCAGGGACTCAAGCAACCAACGACCATAGAAAAGTTTTGACATTCCAGGAGAAAGTGAAGTAGTGGCTTTTCTTTGATAGTTTGGTAGAAGATGCATTCCCTCTGGGTTCACCAATCTCCCAGTTGCATCTGTAACCTAGACAGTCTATATAACCGAACCGTTATTTCGCTGTGCATTCCATTTGGGATGTTTAACCTTTCAAACTTGGTGGCCTGAAGATACCATATTGCAGAGGGCGAACCTCCTGATATTCTCTGGTGTTGATGAGCTTTGTTGAAGTTGAGGATTTTGGTGATGGTGTTTTTTGTGTACTCTAGGCTGGGTTAGATTGTTTTATGTACGACTGGATGACGAGTTGCCAATTTAGCAATTTCATCGGCTCTCACTTAATGGGATTCCAACATGGGATGGGATCCAATTTAGATTTATGTTGAGTCTTGTCTTTAGCTACTGCTCCAAGATACAAAATGGTGGCAATTATTTCCACGTTCTTTCCAGAGCTTTTTTCATAGTATTTAAAGTGCACCTTTTGAGTGTGTGTATGATTGCATTCAGAGTTTTATGCAATCACACATGCAATTTCTTGTTATATGGAAAACAGCTCAGTTTGGGTTGATACTGGTCCTCACTGTCTCCAATATGCCTGTTCGTTGTCTGTGCAAAGAGCAGCACCAGCACACTCATTGTGTGTCCACCGACCCATCTGTGAAGATGTGGATGGCTCCTGGTACTGCAAGGCCCAGGTTGAAGCCAAGAGAAACAACCCTTCTCCCTCCTCGACCAAAGTCCCAGGGGTTCAACCCACCACCTCAGTTCCCACCTACCGACCAGAAGACTTCCCAGTCCTACCAAATGGTGGCTCCTCCCACCAGGCGACCCAGCCTTCACAATGGGGACCCCACAGGCTCCTTCGCATCCCCCTGCATCATGTGCAGGCATTATCCCTGGTCAGACTAGCGGAGAGGCCTGCTGGACCAGACAACCACCATTTTGTCAGTGAACTGAACGCATTGTACCTAGCCAATGGCCTGGGCCCCATCATAGCCCCTGGCGCAAGTCTCACTTCCTCAACTACCACACTCCGGAGACTACCAGCAGAACGACCACGAGGTCTATTTCAGCACAGACTCCAGAACCACCCAAGACCTGGGCAGCACAGAGGCATTTCCCTCTCCAGCTACCATCTCTCCTACTTCACAGCACCAGCGCTAGCAGACGTGTTGTCTACAAATGCTAACAGAACTACAAACGCTCCTGAAATAGCTTCTACCACCAATCCACGGCACCTGAGCCTACCTCAGGCTGAGAGACTAAAGACGAAAACACCAACTACGGATATCATAGACTCCTCAGACGAGGGAATCTTAGGAGGAGCTCCTCCGCACCACCACAAACACGACACCAACTCTGTACAAGACGACCTCAAGAAGGCCACCTCACCAAATTCCAACGATAGCACAGCTCAGCCAAAGTCTCAAAGAAAAAACGTTAGACTGAGGTCTACATAACCCCCACCAGCTCTGTAACTGGTATAGTCAGCCCTCCAGGGCTGAAATCCACAATTAAGTCCCCCATGCATCCCCAGATCTTTAAATCATCCACAGAAAATGGTTCCTAAATGCCTCCACTTGTAATGATCTTGTGCTCAGTTCATGACTCCCCTCTCCCTTTTGTCCCCTTTCTCCCCTCTCCCATTGCCGTCATTCGTCTCTCCCCTCCCTTTTGGTTATCCGTCCCATTTGTCACAGTCCACCTTCACTGGTCATATCCCCGAGTCAAGAGGTTCGCTCATGGCCCTCTCCATTTGCCACTCCATTTCCCTCTCTACCCCCCCACTCCATTTCCCTCTCTACCCCCCCACTCGTTCCCCTCTCCTCCTGCCTTCGCCATTAACCATTTGACAGATTTTAAGACCAGTGACGAATTATGATAATTCTCAAGTTTCAAGTGAGGAAGCTGGGAGCCATAGACGGCTGTGGTTTCCTGTGTAGCGTGGGATCGGTTCATGATTCTACGGGAGTAAAACATACTTTCAGGACAGGCCTATGTCACCAAGGTGGCCTAGGGGCAGGGCAAAGTCATAGGTTTTGGCTGCCCTAAGAGTGACAGACTGTAGTCATTGGTTGAACTTTAATAGGCAGAGTTAATTGGGCAAAGAACTAAGAACAAAGAACTAAGTGGGTGGAGCCTGTTCCACTGGTAAGAGTTTTAGAAAATATTAGAGTCAGTGTCTCTTGGGGTGTCAATTGAGGTACAGGTCTCCTGATCAGGGGACAGCCACTCAACATCTTGGCCGAGGTTGCAGGATTAAGGTAATGTCTGAGTTTTGGCACATCAAGTAAATGCACCTCGAATTTCCATTTTGCCTCTTAAGATGTGTTAGTAAAGTAGGACATTTCAATTTTATTCCAATTTACGTGTTTTAATGTAATTGTGTTTAGTTATCTGTTCCCCTTTTCTTTTGATGCTGTGCGAGTCATTTTATAGGGGATATTCTCGGGTGGTATTGGAAGCCTTTGGATCCTCAATCCGTAAACTTTACAGTATTACTTCAAGAGTTATCACCAAGATTATAATTGCCCCCAAGTCCATGATTATTGAGTCCCTTCCTGGGGAAACAATAATTTAGACATTCATTTATGCTTATAGGAAGGTGGTAGTAGTGTTTAATGATAAGTTAATTATTAGTTATAAATTAATAACCCCTATTCTTGTTGTGTCCTCATTTAATAGTTGGCTTATATTCGTGGCAGCTCAGTTACGGGTCATACTGAACTGTAACAGTGTTGAGCTGGGGTATTGAGTGAAGGGAAAGGGTAGAGCAGACAGAGTAGGTAAAGGGTATTACAGCCGGTCGGCCGAGCGGACAGCACGCTGGACTTGTGATCCTGTGGTCCTGGGTTCGATACCAGGCACCGGCGAGAAACAATGGGCAGAGTTTCTTTCACCCTATGCCCCTGTTACCTAGCAGTAAAATAGGTACCTGGGTGTTAGTCAGCTGTCACGGGCTGCTTCCTGGGGGTGGAGGCCTGG
Source organism: Procambarus virginalis (assembly GCA_020271785.1). Classification (NCBI taxonomy): domain Eukaryota; kingdom Metazoa; phylum Arthropoda; class Malacostraca; order Decapoda; family Cambaridae; genus Procambarus; species Procambarus virginalis. The sequence goes on along the minus strand of WNGS01006572.1, from coordinate 47,291 downwards.
TCAAGGACCGGGCCGCGGAGACACTAAAAAGCCCCGAAATCATCTCAAGATAACCTCAAGATAAGAAGCAGTGGGATTACAGGCTCACCATAGGCCGTGCTACTTCGAACGTTTTGTTCAGAATAGCTGAATCTAAAACAACAACCATGTACATGTGAGGTTGGCTGTACATATTGCCATAACACCACCACCAATATTTTGTCATTCAGTAATGTTCCCGCCCCCCCCCCCTCCCCGGGGCCTCCAGCGAGCCGGCCCACGGGGCCCCCCCCCCCTCCAGGCCTCCTCATATTTATTGTGGTAAATACTCGGGACAACCCGAGAAGTGTAGGATGATATAGATTCAGCTACTCTGAACAAGTTCCAAGTAGCACGGGGTATGGTGATCCCGTAGGAGAAGCGTAGGAACGTCCAGTTTAAAACCATAAACAAGCTCACTATCCTATGTACATGGCTACCCTGAAATGCAGCTTTAAACAAATCTAGAAATTAAAAAAAAATCTAGAAGATAAATAAACTTATTGATCATGGACTTTTAATTAAATTAGCTTAATTTTAAAGAAAGTTAAATTTTACCGATATAAACAATAAGAAACAACTAACAATCCAAAGAAAGTCACCTAAAATAACAATGAACCACCATTTACTTGCCTGAAGATGAAGCAAAAGTCCATTCACCAGACTATCAAGAACCAAACTGCAGCCAGCAGAACACCCCCTCCTGTCACCGCCATGGTCCTCGCCACACTGACGGCCCGCACTAGTTGCCCAGCACCGACTGATGCACAAACCGCCCGTGATGTCACTGATCACCTAACTCGCTCACTAGGCTTTGTCTAATACAAATCCAAGCAAAGTAATTAATATAGAGGTTATTCCTATTAAGCATGAATATACATGAGTAGGTCTTTGAGCAACAGTTATATATTCCAGATATTCTGCTGAATTTTGAGGGGCAACAGCACTGTTCACTGGTAACCTGTGAAGCCTCACCCAATTGTACCCGAGTGAACTTCATCCGGGAACCCCCTTACACGCCTTCCTGCCCGTCCTCCAAACAAAAACCCAAAAGTGATTCCATGCACCCGCAAAACCCCCGTTTATGAATGAAAACTTTACACACTATTCAACTAATTTCCTTCGAACACTTCCAGAACAAGTGCTTCACTGACGAATTATGTTCAAACCACAACGCTGTAAATGCTTCACCCACGTACTACAAATACAAACAATCGCCAACAGAACCTAAACACCTAACCTATCCTCCTCCTCGAGATGATTTCGGGGCTTAATGTCCCCGCAGCCTGGTCCTCGACCAGGCCTCCATCCCCAGGAAGCAGCCCGTGACAGCTGACCAACTCCCAGGTACCTATTTACTGCTAGGTAACAGGGCATCAGGGTGAAGAACTGCCTATTGTTTCTTGCCAGCGCCCGGGATCTAACCCAGGACCACAGATCACGCATCCAGTTTTCTGTCCACTCTGCCACCGGCTCCCGTATAACCTAACCTAACCCATGACTACATGTACAATACGCTAATATTTTAATTTATATGAGGAAATTCCTGTTTTGAATGAACAGCATGTAAAAATTTATGAATGCGTCTGTGGGGTCGACCGCTGGATGGAATGTACTCTAGGACGGGTTGTAATTCTTATATTGATTTAATTACACTGAGAGCTCGTATAATAAGAATAAATAATCTGAAGTACCAAACCCCAATTTTCTATATATTAAAAATAAATATGTTTGGCAGTTGCTCATTTAATAGAGAAAAAATCTCAGAATTTGGAGATAATTATGTTACAAATGTTCAAAAAATGTGTAATATTAAAATCAGAATGCAACCCGTCCTCGACCCAAGTCCATGACATCCAGCGGTGGACCCCACAGACGCATTCTTAAATTTTACATGCCGTTCTTTCAAACAGGAATTTTCTCAAATATAAATTATTTTATTATAATACACTAGCATATTGTGCATGTGGGAAATTTTTACTCACCATATCTAATAATCATCTAAGAAATGCATTATTTCTATATCGTATCAAAATCATATCAGAATCACAATAGATTCATCATACATTTTTATCATAGATGATAATGCCACTTGGATCACATACGCCATAGGGCCCTATAGATGCCTATGTGACTTTGTGCATGATCTCTTATGGATTCAGAAGTTTCCAGAAGGATTTTAATTAAAAAACTATTGGAACATTGATTCAATATCCGGTAGGGATAAAATCGAATCCTTAATGAGAATCAGTGGTACTATCAAGTACTACTTATAAGCTTTATCATAAAATTACATATATGATGGAGATAAGATGTGATTAAATCCTAAGTCTAGACTGTAAAAATAATCAATCAATATTCATTGAATGCTTCCCCCTCTCAAGGGAGAGGGAAGGGCATCTCGGGAACAGGAAGCGGACACGACCAGACCTCGCGGCTCTTCGCGTTTGTTGACAACTGAGTGAACAGTGACGGATCCTTAGCGAACATTACTTAGCTCAAGGACACCTTATCTAAATATCTTATCACCAGTGAACACTCTAGAACTGGGGGAGTACCTGGACAATATCTACAGGGAAAATCCTAGAACATTTATATCTAAAATAAGAGTGTATAGTGGAGCACACAGTGACTGTCTCCACCACCTTCATTTCTTATCTTCATCAACTATCATCTTTCTGCCACTGCAGGGACAATCACGTAGCAACGCTACTAGAACACCATACAGCAACGCTGTTATGTATTAAATATCGTGCCTAAACTCGCGACAAGAGAGTTATCAGTCTGGCACACTGTCAGACAAGGCACCCGGCAAGCAGAGAAATATATCGAGGTTATTTTGGTATATGATTGGCCAATTGTATGCTTGTGTGACTAATATCCTATAAGTGTAACAAGAGTGTATCCTATAAGTGTACAAGAGTAACAACTCTTGTATATATCTCAAAAAAAAAAAGTGTCGGTTATAAAGCAAGGCAACACCTCATATTTCAGTAAGTTCATTAATATTGTAGGGCAGCCATTGAGTCCTATCCATGCTCTGGACCTCATGAGTGTGGAACTAACTGCATTGCTAACTGGCACACGCTTAACAGTGCATATCAAACAAGTCTTGTCTACCATGATCAAAGATGTCATTATATGGTCTGACAATGAAGCTGTCTTACAATGGGTACAAAATGACAACTGTCCGACTCCATATGTAAAAAATCGCGTCTCGGAAATGAAAGAAATTTCAGCAGGCTTTCAATTGTTGCATGTACCAACAAAAGATAATCCAGCTGATCTCTTATCAAGAGGTATGACGTTTAAACAGTTTGCAAAGGCAGATATTTGGTTTCATGGGCCTAGATGGTTAGTGAATGGTAGTTGGCCTGAACAAAAGCCACATGTCATCACGACACAAACCATAACTACCACCAGGCAGCAAGCTCAAATATCAGTCTTGGATTGTACTCGTTACTCCTCGCTCTTCAAATTAATCAATGTAACACATAACGTGTAACACAGAATCTCGGGGAAAAAAGGTATAAAATACACTTTTCCAGATGCACTTATCTATTGGGTAAGACAAGCCCAGAGAGAAACTTATGGGAATAACTATGAAAATCTTCCGCATAAGTTAAAACACAATCTTGGTCTGTGGATAGACCAAGAAAATCACAACATTCTGCGTTGTGGAGGGAGACAAACACGCAGATATCAATCTAGATAACGTGCATCCATGGCTTTTACCAAACAATCATTGGATCACAAGGTTGATTGTGTTACATACACATCAACAAATCATCAAACATGGAGGAGTGTTAGACACACTCACACAAATCACACAGCAGTACTGGATTCCTCAGGGAAGACAGTCGGTCAAATCAATCTTGAAGAATTGCACGATATGCCGAAGGTACGATGCAAGAACTTGCTCTTATCCAGGGCCACCACCCCTACCAAAGGAACGAGTGGTCCATCTACATCCTTTTGAAATGACAGGAGTAGATTATACAGGAGCAATATATCTAACAGGGACTCCAGATAAGCAACCTATCAAGGCATACATCTGTCTGTTCACCTGTGCCACCACCAGAGCAGTACATCTAGAGGTAACACCCGATATGACTTCTCAATCATTTATACAAGCTTTCCACAGATTCGCAACACGTCGATCATGCCCTAAGCTGATTTCAGACAACGGAGCAAACTTGGTAGCTGGAGAAGCATGTCTATGGGAAATTTGTTCCCATCCTGCAGTTATTTCCACACTGGAAAAGTGTTTATTGCAGATGGAAATTTATCCCTCCGAGAGCCCCATGGCACGGAGGATTTTATGAACGGTTAATAAGAACTGTCAAAAGATCCCCGAGAAAATCTCTACACCGTCAGAAAATCAATCTTCAAGAACTCCAGACAGTAATCACGGAAATAGAATCAAGTGTGAATAACCGGCGGTTGACTTACTTGTCTGATGATCCTACTCAACATGAGCCATTAAGTCCTGCACACCTAATGTATGGAAGACTTCTGACTCCGGTAACATCTCTAGTGGATGATGAGATCCGAGATCCCTCATATGTGGGTCAGAGCGAGTTGGTTCAGGGGTATAAGCATCTGTCCAGCATAATCCAAAAATGGAATGATGTTTGGACAAAAGAATATCTTACATCTCGACGAGAACATCACTATGGGGCCAATGTCCCACATAATATATCTAATCTCCAACCTGGCGATATTGTCTTGGTAGACAGTGATGGCCCTAGGGCTGACTGGCCATTAGGTAAAGTTGTCTCAGTCCATCCAGATAGCCTGGGGATTTTGAGAATAGTCAAGGTCCTGTCTAAAGGAACAACTTCCTTAAAGACATTGGACAAACTAATCCACATGGAATCAGTGAGCCAGCTGCAGTTAGATCCTGAGAGACCTCAAGACCTAACTCCACATGACCCACAGACTCCTAACAGACACAATCGTCCACAAAGGACAGCCGCACAAAAGTGCAAGCAAAATTTGCACTTGTACTATCAATCCGATGGAGAGTAAATAAATACATAGGGTTACTACTGTCCTTAGAATTGGACTCTGTGCCAGTTCTCTCCCTCTGGAAGATGTGGGAAATTTTTACCCACCATATCTAATAATCATCTAAGAAATGTATTATTTCTATATCATATCAAAATCATATCAGAAGCACAATAGATTCATCATACATTTTGATCCTAGATGATAATGCCACTTGGATCACGTACGCCATAGGGCCCTATAGATGCCTACGTGACTTTGTGCATGATCTCTTATGGATCCAGAAGCTTCTAGAAGGATTTGTTAATTAAAAAAACTATTGGAACATTGATTCAGTATCCGGTAGGGATAAAATCGAATCCTTAATATGAATCAGTGGTACTATCAAGTACTACTTATAAGCTTTAAATCCTATATCTAATTTTATTATAATCATATCTTATCTCAATCATAAGTCTAGACTGTAAAAATAATCAATATTCATTGAAAGCTTCCCCCTCTCAAAGGAGAGGGAGGGGCATCTCGGGAACAGGAAGTGGACACGACCAGACCTCGCGGCTCTTCACATTTGTTGACAACTGAGTGAACAGTGACGGATCCTTAGCGAACATTACTTGGCTCAAGGACATCTTATCTAAATATCTTATCACCAGTGAACACTCTAGAACTGGGGGAGTACCTGGACAATATCTACAGGGAAAATCCTAGAACATTTATATCTAAAATAAGAGTGTATAGTGGAGCACACAGTGACACTGTCTCCCCCACCTTCATTCCTAATCTTCTTCAACTATCATCCTCCTGCCACTGCAGGGACAATCATGTAGCAACGCTACTAGATCATCATACAGCAACGCTGTTATATATAAAATATCGTGCCTAAACTCGCGACAAGAGAGTTATCAGTCCGGCACACTGTCAGACAAGGCACCCGGCAAGCAGAGAAGTATATTGAGGTTATTTTCGTATATGATTGCCCAATTGTATGATTGTGTGACTTTAATATCCCATAAGTCTGTGTCAGTTATAAAGCGAGGCAACGCCTCATATTTCAGTAAGTTTATTAATATTGTAGGACAGCCGTTGAGTCCTATCTAAGCTCTGGACCTCATGAGTGTCCATAGTGTCAGAAAAGATTCGGTCGCAATAAATAAACAAGACCTCATAAGTGTCTATGGTGTTGGAAGAGATTCAGTCAGGCTGACTGTACTTCATCATATAAATTGAATATAAATACATTGCATATATACTTGAATATATAAATAAGTTAACAATTGCTTGCTTAGTTATTTTTTAAGTAATCATATAAGTTCATTAATTGAATATAATTTTAGTACTAAGTAACAGTACTTAGACCATATTTAGGGTCATTTATTATACTTCTACAATTTACTATTTAAATTTTTTATAGTACAAGTGTATTGGCTGTTAATAGCTATGGTGCTAGGCTAGACTGTGTATGTTTAAATCTCTGATTTAAACAGAGCCAGTGTTCAGTCAAATAACTGAATTTATTAAATCTTATCCTTGTATAAAATACAAGCTGATGTGAGATACCTGTTGGCAGGTGGACTGTCGATCTTCAATCAACCTATCAACTAAATCATTCACCCACCTGCCCCATACAGCCCATAATCTGTCATTAGGAAAAGAGGAGCTAGGATTTACAACCCTAGTTAGAGATTTTAGTTGAATTAATTTGCAGACAGCAATTTTTTAATTTAGTTCAGTACAAGTCCCTGGTAGTCTCCTCTTATATCAATCCCAGCAGGTTTTTCCCACAGTGCATATATATATATATATATATATATATATATATATATATATATATATATATATATATATATATATATATATATATATATATATATATATATATATAAGCATAGGTTAGGTGTTTAAGTTCTGTTGGCGATTATTTGTATTTGTAGTACATGGGTGAAACATTTACAGTGTTACATTTACAGCAAAATTCGTCAGTGCAGCACTAGTTTCGGAAGTGTTCGAACATCAGCAGTTGTGAGTCATGTGTAAACTATTTCATTCATAAACAAAGGGTTTGGCGGGTGCATGGAATCACTTTTGGGTCTTTGTTCGGAGGACAGGCTGCAGAATTATGAGCTGTCAGAAATCTTAGCCAAATGTTTAAAGTTTACTTAATGAAAGCGGGGCATAAACATGATTGTCTGCTTGTTAGTGGCGCCTATTTGTGTGTGTTAAATACATGGTGAGTAATTACGCGTAACTGGTTCACCTTACACAACTTCCGATTTCAGACGTTTTTGGACCTGTTCTTGAAGCATTTGCGTTATAAAAGACTTAGTTCATTAAATTGTGCACCAAGCTTGTGAAGATACTTGCTTAGCTCATTTTATGCTTAGAGTTCCGTTTAAGAAGCAATTATGTGCCTCTAACTATTTTGATTACCACCCACGGGGTGGGTTTGGCCCCAGTGCACGATTACCACCCACGGGGTGGGTTTGGCCCCAGTGCACGATTACCACCAACAGGGTGGGTTTGGCCCCAGTGCACGATTACCACCCACGGAGTGGGTTTGGCCCCAGTGCACGATTACCACCCACGGAGTGGGTTTGGCCCCAGTGCACGATTACCACCCACGGAGTGGGTTTGGCCCCAGTGCACGATTACCACCCACGGAGTGGGTTTGGCCCCAGTGCACGATTACCACCCACGGAGTGGGTTTGGCCCCAGTGCACGATTACTACTACAGTTTTGGGTTTGGCCCCAGTGCACGATTACCACCCACGGGGTGGGTTTTGCCCAAATGCATGATAAATTAACAAAACCTAAAAGCTATTGATCGTAACATTTTTTATATCGTTGGCATGGAATGTTTTTGGTTACCAAGTGGTCACAGTTGTATTACTGCAGCAATACTACATAACACTTCAGGCACTACCACGTGAAGCAATTTTTGTTAATGCCACCCGTATCATATACATTATAAAAGCAAATGATGACCAACCTTAAAGTAAGCTGTGTATCAGTCATATTTCTAAAATTTCTTGTTTTAATAAAACTGAAAATATTCTTTAATACACAAGCTTGCACCACCCACTTGCAAGCCACTTGCAAGCTTTAATACACAAGCTTGCAAGTGGCACCCATCGCCACTGGACTCGCAACATGTCCACTGGAGGCCCTCCCACCCATGTCCACCCAATGTTGTAAGCCATTGTGTAAAGAAAATTTAAATAAAACAATTACAAATATATATGGGGTAATATTAGACTGAGTACGTGAGCCCCACAATGCCCTCCCCCCCCCCCCCCAGATGATAAGTATCATCCTCTTCAGGGCCGAGGGTACCTACAAACACATCCAGTGGCGGTACCTCCGGTATATATTACATTTAAAACAAAATTGTGTATAGCATTTTTCCTCTTAATATTAAACATGTAACAATAACTGGAAAGATTTTTTAAAGGCCTGACTCAGTTTATAAGTAGCAACGCACATTTAGTCCTTAGTAAAGTGTTAGTGTATGGTTAAATTTGTGGTAATTAATGTGTTATTTAAACAAACTTTACAATTTATGGCAAATTTAACAGCGAATATCGGTGCACTATTAAAAAGGGCGGTTACGAATGTTCCACACCCTTTCATTTGATACAAAACAATAGTGCATTTATTGTAAGTGACTATAATTGGATTGCTTTCATGCGAGAATTTACCAGCGCTGGCAATACAGGTATGGTGGACACTACCTGGAGTCCCTCGTGTTGGATCAGCTGCAGCTGTATTATCACGTGCAATAGCGGGGAGTTGACGGTGGACTTGACCTGGAGACCTTCACACCTGAAAACAACAAGACACCCTTTTAAAGTATATTTGTAAACAAGGTGCAAGTACCTACCAAACAAAATACGTCGCCAATGGTATCCGCGTCGGGAGGATCTACTTCACAAAATTCCCTATGACTATTACTCATAAGAAATAGGCAATTAAAGTTCTAATCAAAGACAACAGTCAACACCCTTACTTCCTGGAGCATTAAACATCAAGTGCCTATACTCTCAAATGTACTAAATCGATCAAACTGAACTGCAATAGTAATCCTAACTTCAAACGCCTAACACTTTCAAGACTTTCAAGTAACAGAACCCATGGGCACTACATGAGAAAAATATTCCAAAAATGTGACTTGAAAATTTGAAATACAAGCAATTAAGGGTTTCATTGTACAATGATTTCCCAAACAGTATTTCAACTAGTTGAGAGGAATACAGCCTCTAAATACACTAATACATAGTTCACATTATGAAGCAACTTTCACTTCTCCTTATCCAACGAAAGCATATTGTATTTTTTTTGCCATTATCTATTGTTGATCAATCTACATCATCTACAATAAAGCAGTCAATGCAAATTACCACTTTACCGTAATTTGCTAAATTTATTTAACAATTCATATATATTAGTATGCTTCACTTTTTGGAGAAAATTTTTATGCCATTCAGCGTAATAATTCAGTTAAAATATGAACAATTTCAGAAAATATCCAATTATTTCTGAAATTGTCACCCAATTTATGGGAAATATTCCTTGACATATTTAACTACTAAATAAATACGTCTAATAATATATTGTTATGAGGACTCTTCCTCTGTTAAGCTTATAAGACGACGAATTGTTACGGCTTAAATTCAATTATGATGATTATTTGTTAAATTATGAGTTATAATACTTTTACTGGGAGTGACGTAACACATGTGACGTCAGCCACCTCCACGTCACTACGAGGATTGAGTAACAATTACTCAAGTCTCGTTAAAGTGTGGAGAGAAAATCAAACGCGATGTATTAAATAAATCAAGATACAGTTCAGATTCTGCATTGATTCTAATTAAACGGCCCAATTTCCAATTTAATAACTAACTCTGGCATGGACGACGACGAGAGTGAGGAGGGAGGCCTGGCCATACTGGTTCATACGGCTGTAAGCGTGACAACGACGGAGAGTCGCGATATATACCGTGTATATACATCCTCAACGAAAGCTTAAGGCACAATTATATCCGTTCGCAGAAGACAACAACAGTTCTGTTCCGGTCCAGGATAAGTATAATCCATTTGTTATTAGATGGACCCAATTATAGATGGGAGGAGTTGGTTAAACACTTTGCCTTTATTATTTAAACCACAAATACATACAAATAAAAGAAAATGCTAAGTTAGCAACC